>CAUYSK010040011.1:0-26632 GCA_963575035.1 Avahi laniger | reverse complement strand
GGACTTTGTTAGTGTTCATTGCTAGAGAGCTGGTGTTCCTCTTTGGGGTATGCTTTCCATTTGGTTTTTCATACTTCCAGAAATCTTTCACTGGGTCCTTCCCATCTGGATCAGTTGTTACTTTTCTTCTTTTAGTTTTCAGTTTGAAAGTAACAAGCCCTGGTCTGCCGCTAGAGGGAGCTTCTATTATGTTGTTCAGGGTTTTACCACAGCTGGGGATTTGTTCTCGATGGGAGGGATTACTTGGGGAACTTGTTTTGGTCTCTTGCCAGGATTCTGGTCCCTAATGGCTGGTCTCACTGTTGGTGGTTGACCAGAGGCGGAAATGCAGTCGTACTGGATAACCTAAACCGGTCTGGCGAGAAAAGTCACTAGGCTGTCAGGTATTGGTCAGTGCCAGAGCCCCAGGGACTGGTGTTTGTCAAAGAGGGGGAGTGGCTCTTTATGTCTCGCTGCTGCAAGCCCAGAGGTGGAGTCCACCTCTCTCCATGCAAAAGACGCTGGCCAGGGGGACGGGGCTCAGCCCCAGATTTCTCAGTGCGCCAGCACCTTTGGGTCCTGCAGGCATCTGCCTCTCACAACTGAGGAAGCACTCAAACTTACTCCTCAAAGAAACAGGCCTGGCTAGTTGACTTTAGGTCCTGCAATGGTGGAGCTCATTGTGAGAGTTTCTGGGCTGGGGGAAGGGAGCTGCCCCACACCGCATGGCAGCCACAGTGTTGTGGGCCCCCAAGATGGCATTCGCCCATCCACAGGGCACTAGCACTGAAGGCAACTGCTCAGGGGCTGGCAGGCACCAGATCAGGGAGCCGAGTCATCAGGTTGCCCTGCCGTCTCCTTTATGTTTCCCTCCCCCAATCTCACGCCTGTCCAGCAATAGCTCTTGCTCTTACTGGTCCACCCTGAATAGTCCTAATCACTGGTGGCAGTTTCCAGGTTAGAGTCCTCTACTCAGTAATCAACTCCTTGTTCAGGACCCGCTGGGTGCCAGAGACCAGCTTCCTGACTCCTAATTGCCTCCAGAGGTAACCCAGACCAGCAACTCCCCTGTCTAGTGCAGTCCTGACATGGAACTCTGGGGAGTTCAGGATGCTTCCCACTCGTGTCTCCTCTCCACCGAGCCCCACGTTTCCTGCCGCAATCCTACACCCACTTCACATAGGTCCCTGACTCTTGATTGGCTTGTAAGCCAGTGGGGAAGGTAGACTGTCTCATGAGGGTCTTTTATCCCGGTACCCTTACTGGCCAGGCAGGCGCAGCCATCCCACGCTCCACTCTCTATTGTCCGTCCCGCACTCTCCAAATTTTGTGTTCCTATCTCCCGTTCACCTGATTCTTTTTCCTGATTTGTGTGTCCCCCACTGAATCTCCACTGATTCACCTCGCTGTTTTTGTGGGAGAGCGATCCGATCATGTGTAGCAGACCGAAATCTACGCCTCTTTTCCTGGAAGCAGAAATCCAGGAGGTTACCTTAACTCCACCATTTTTCCTTCTCATAAACTTGTCTTTCACCAGATTTAAATATTTCAGTTGTTTCCATTTGCCTTCAGGATCTTCCTCATTTAAGCTATATAAAATTACTTCTAACCTAATTTCCAGATAGTAAAAAACATACCCGCTGTTGAATCTTTATCAGATCATTTGTAATCTCTTAAATATTTTAAGTTCTTTCATATCTCTGTGTCGTTTACTCATTTTTCACCAGCTACCCAATCTTAAAATTACCAATCCAGATTCAATTATGAATCCTCCTTTCCTGTAACATTTCCTGACTATTGTATTTCAAAATGACTTGGTTTTACATTCTCATTACTGTCATAGTATTGTACATTTACAATTACTATGACATTTATCACATTATACATAATCATTAATTGGAATTAATTCTTTATTCTTTACACTTGGATCACCTGGTTAAAATCAGAGCTAACACTTGTTACAATTCCCGGTGGTGCTCAAGTTCTTTAATGAAGCGGGCTTGTCTGGTTTAAAAGAACAGAACTCATTCATAGAATTCAGGTAAAAAGGAGTTCAATATTAATGAAACCCAGATATAAACTCAGAGATTCTACATCTTCGAATTCAGGAAAAGTTATGTCAGACTCCTTACTTCCAAACTTGAAGAAGTCTCCTAAGGTTTCTAAAGATTTCTTGGAGTGGAGAGGTGGAGGAAGGGGACAGAAAAAATTATCATGGCCATGCTGGTCCTGATTCCTTGAAGAAAGTTACCATAGTGATGTTAACTTGAAATTCCACCCCTTCTCCATTGCCCGGCCCCAAACACACACACAAACAAGTACGCGATCTCTCTCTCACAGAGGTTATAAGTTCAATGGATAGTGCTGCAGTGCTGGAAGAGAGGTTATATTTCACCATGAAACAAATTTACAATTTCTATTTGAAATTTCTTTTACTGAGAATTTCTTTCCACTTCTCCTCCAACAGCAATATCTTTCTTGTCCCTTTTCGTTTTGCTGTAATCTTTAACTTCTTCTTACTTGTTCCTCTCTTGACCACTTCTTTCTCATTAGATTTTCCCAGGAACTCCAAATTTCTCTCTTTCTATTAACAAAAACCCAGCTTGCATATATAAACTTTTACCCCCAAGTCCAGTTTATGGTATTTTGTTATAGCAGCCCAAATGGGCTAAGACAACAAGAAAGCAGAATGTAATGCATTTTTTTTCCCCTTTTGGTCTCTGTTTCTCTTTTTCATATGATTTATTAATCTTTCTGCAGATGACATATGACACACACATAATAACTACTGCAAGATGGCTATGTGAGATCCCAAATGTATATGTTGTGCCCATTCATTTTTAAGTTTGGAGGAGAGACTATAGAGTGGGTCCATCTTAAGTCAAGGGTCCATCCCTAGTTCAATTATCTGTATTTGATATGAGTAGGTTCTCTAAACAAAAAGAAACTGATTGTCCTCTTTAAAAAAAAAAATTACTCTATATTCTTGTGTACTTGGCCTTTGAGAAATATCTCTCGCTTATCTTTTATTCCTAACATTCAGCTCAATGTTGGCCTATAGAAGATATTCAAAAAATACTTATTGGAAAAATCAAATATGAATTGTTTTGTGCTAAATTTAATTCACTAGCAAATTTTATTAAAGTAACATTCTAGAGTTTATGTTACTAATTAACTGTACTATTCTTATACATTTAAATGGTTTTCAGATTATTTAATAAAATATTGCTTGTGGAAAAGATTGAAAAAGCAAAGATGAAGTTGTTTTGTATCAGGACTAGAGAATGAAAGGGCAATAAAGGGAAAGATAGAATGTACTAATATATAGAAAATGAGTGGCATTCACACTAGTGGCTCTTTAAAGAATAATGAGAATGACAATTATAAACATTTCTTTTTATATATACAACTTAATCTTGAAAATAATTGTTAGTGCTTAAACCATATTTGCTTCTTCCTTTTACTCGTATATCAAAGACATTGTTAGTTTAACAATATTTCTAAATATTTTAGGAATTTTAGTTTTTTAGATTTTATAAATTTGATTTCACTTTGAAAAAATCTATGCAATGCATCCAATATTAATTTGGGAAAATTTGTTTGTAAAATTATCATAATTAAACACATTTTGTTGCAACTCAAAGTACTTAATTTTACAATTGCCTAAATGATAAGTAGAACAATAACTACAAGAAATAGTGAAAAGAAACTGTTTAAATATACACATATATAATTTTTTAGTCTTGATTGTCACTCACGCTTGTTACCAACTAGCAGTCAAGCCAGATCTTAATTATTTAGGTGTACTGATAAAGAAAAACTTAGGACAACTGCAGTGTAATAGGAGAAAAGTGATTGGCAGCTTCTAGAGGAACTAAACCTTCAATACAGGAAATGAATGCCATTCCATTTTGATTTTACAAACAAATAACTTAATTGAAAAGATTCTTAGTGTGTTGGAAAAACCTAGCTCCCATTACATATTTCTTATTCCAAAGACCACTCCTAAAGAAAGACTTGATGATCAAAACCCTAGTTAATAATACTGAAATTTATCTGCATTCAAAAGTGCTTATAGGTTTTCAGAGAAGAGGCTGGAATGTTAACTATTTTTTTTTTGTGTTTTGTTTTCTGAGACAGAACTTCACTCCATCGCCCATGTAGAGTGCTGTGGCATCATCATAGCTCATGCTGGAATGTTAATCTTTAGCATAAATGTATGTGTGTTTACACATTTTTTATATATATTACATAAATTTTTGTCAAACTCAAAGCAATTCTTATTGAATATATTATAAATATATTAATAAAACAATTTACTATATTAAATATATATGTAAGTATAGGTATACACTTATATGTATTTTTATATATTTATTAATGTATAATCTATATACATGCCTTTCTAAACATTTCTAGGTTGTTGGAAACACTTCTCTATTATTTCTCTCAACTTAGAAACCTAGGTGATAATAATACAAAATAAACAAAAACAAAATAAATAAATACTCTTCCACAGTTATCTTTTCCAAAAGACCTCCTAGAAATTTCCCAGAGGAATTATTACCCTTTAAATTGAAAACTGTATGAAAACTGAAGGACTAGTTAAGTTTTAATAAACTTTAGTTAAAATTTAAGTTTTTTCTTTCTTTTTTTTTTATTTCAGCATATTATTGGGGTACAGATGTTTAGGTTATGTATGTTGCCCTTACCCCCCACCCCAAGTCAGAGCTTCAAGTGTATCCATCCCCCAGACGGTGCACATTGCACTCATTATGTATGCATATACTCATCCCCTCCTCCCACCTGCCTGACGCTCAGTAAATGTTGTTCTTATTGTGCACGTAGGTATTGATCAGTGAAACCAATTTGCTGGTGAGTACATGTGGTGCTTATTTTCCCATTCTTGGGATACGTCACTTAGTAGAATGGGTTCCAGCTTTATCCAGGAGAATACATAAATAAATTATTTGACAGAACACGAAAATTGTCCTTAGAAAAGCATTACTATAGGCAAGTTTGCCAAATGAGTTTCACTTGACTTGTAATAGTCTTAACACTCACTGTTTGTTCTTCCTTCCCTCTGTGGTGAGAATTCCAAATTTCCTAGCATCGTCATGGAGAACTGCTCCATACTTGACATCTCATCCCTAACACACCTTTTCACCAAAATATATCTTACCTATGTTCCCAGTTTCTTGATGCCAGGTTCTCTGCATTACAAGATTATTTGCTTGTTAAACATATTGACTTGATGTTTCTAGACAGAGATAAAAATGGTTGAACCATAGAATGGTATATATTCTAGAATCACGGGTGGCCAAAAAGAAATGCAAAGTGATTCCATTCTTTGATTAGGGCGTTTGAAAGCCATGTCAAATACAACCTTATTTACAGTAATACTCATTAATATCTTATTTTTTTCTCCTTTTTCCTCCTCAATGCTTAGCAGGTGAGGCTTTCTTCTTTGGCTGCATACACACCATTATCACTTTCCTTACTCTTAGCCTTTAATCAGTGATTCACCTCTCTTCTCGTATGTTGTTTATTTCTCTTTCTTCCTCATGCATTTTGTTTTCTGAGACTGTCCTCAATCTCTTTTTTACTACAACCACAGTCTCTCCCTCAGTCTACCTTCAGATCCATTCAGATAACCACACAATCTCCCTCCCTATGTTGGGGTCAGATGCTAGATTATACACTCTGCATTATAAGTGGTTGCTTGGCACTTCCACCTAGTGTCTCTACACCCCTAAAGTCACTGCCAGGCTATGTTAGTTAAGTTATCATTTTCTAAGTGGCCATATTTGGAATTCTCCTCTAGCTGTTATCTCCTAATGATCAATTGATAATTCCTATGGATATGGTCTGCCTAATCAAGTTTATATTTGCTCTATGTCTTCCATTGAAATGTATACCGATTTATTGAAGTTTTAGTAGTTCCTATTACATTTTCACACTTTCTTCATAATCCCTCTTGCTCTTATCAGCTTTCAGATTCTTATCTCTTTAAGACTCACAATGCTTCAACATGTTATTTTTAAACACAATACTGGCCCACTGAAAATAGATTTTTTTATTAAAAAAGAGGGTGTATTTGCATGTAATAGCCTACTAAATTTGAATAATACCAAAATCTCCAGAATGTCATTCACTGTTCCAATACCAACATCCTCTCTTTTATCAAACTGGTCTATTCACCATGCCAGAACATGCTCACATTCTTAATTTGAGTTTGATTATAATATTAACATCATCTAGAGTGCTGTCTTCATCTCTGTCTTGTAAAATCTTATTTATTATTGTAATACTATCTGAAATAAACTTGCATTATTCAGCTTTTTTTGAACTCCACCCATTTATATATAAGCTTATTTTCTCTCCTTGAACTTCAAGAGCACTTTTCCCAAATAATTTTTAAAGATTTGTTATTTTACTTCATGTAGTGCATGTTAAACTTTATTCCATGATTACCTTTGTACAATTATTAAATAATTCCATTAACAATGTATATCTCATGAAGCTCACTATTTTTTCCCTTTATTATCTCTTAAAAGGTGAATGGAAGAAAGGAAGTTGAAAATTAAACTGATGAGAGATAACCATATAACAGTTTTCCCAAATTCAAAATTCTGTTTTCCAAAATAGTAACACAGTTTACTTTAAATAAATATAATGTCTAAAAAAAAAACCCTTCATTTATTTATTTTATTATTACTAAACTAAGTAGTTTTATGACTTTGGGCAACTTTTCCACAATTTTTAATATTGTACATCACAAATTTGATAGGAAACATTACATAAAACCTACAAAATACTTTTCCCATGTTGTATCTTAACTTATAACATCAGTTCTTGGTATTGTGCCTGCAGTCTCCAAGAAACATTAGCCTATAGCATGAGAAAGAAACAATATTTATTATGTTGCTTCATAGGTTCAAATTATTATGCTATGAGTTTATATACATTAATTCATTATTTGGCACAACCTTGGAAAACAGTTATTGTCTTCATTTTTATACTAGAAGAACCTGAGTGTGAGAGAGATTTAATAACTGATCTAATATAACACAGCCTCTAAGCTGTGTTTGGATCCAAATTATGATTTTTCAAACCACTGAGGTTTGGATCCAAATTATGATTTTCTCCATACCATTGTCTTATCTAAAAGAATATAGTACTCATTTTAAAGATGTATGCCTAGTAACAGAATGCAAAAACTTTTTTTGTTATTATTTATATATTCTCATATTATGGTTATATAAAATCAATTATGGATTTGGATAGTATAAAATATCAAAAAAAGATTTCTATTCATTTACATAGTGGTTAGCTACTTTGTGGATATTTTCCTATCAGTGGACAGGAACAGTTATTGATTTCTAGTTTGATTCTATTGTGGTTAGAAAGACACTGTATGTGATTGCATTTCTTTCAAATTGTTGAGATTTGTCTCATGGCCCAGAATATGGCCTATATTGGTATATATTCTGTGGGTGCTTGATAAGAACGAATATTCTGGTGATTTGAGGTGGGTTGTCCTACTAAGGTCTGTTAGATCCTGTTGGATAATGATGTTGTTGAATTCTTCTATATTTTTGTTGGCATTCTATTTATTCTAGCAATTGTTGAGAGAAGGATATTGAACTATATTTATGGATTTGTCTGTTTCTCCTATCAGTTCTTGCTTTACACATTTTTCATTTATATTGTATGGTACACATACACATATGATTACTATGATTTCTTTAGGGGTTAACCCTTTTATCATTATGTAATGTCGCCCACAGTCGCTAGTAATTTTTTTTATTCTTAAATCTATTTCATCTGATATTAATATACTTGCTTTTACTTTTTTTAAACTGTATAAGATAATGGATTTTTATATACCCACAGAGTTGTGTAATCATCAGCATAATCATAATCAATGTCATCAATAAGAAATAAAAATATAGTACTACAAATATATATATAATAATTATACTATAATATGTAATTATAATAAAATATATAGTAATTAAAATGGCATCTTGATCTTTATGTCAGTGTTGCTCGGGTGGGAGCAACTGACTCATTAGTCTTCTTTGCTGTTTCATAACTTGCTGCTGTCACCAGAAAACTTCATGTTTCCCAGACTCCCAGGGATATTATGGATTGCATTCATGAGGACCAGTGGTCCAATGTTTAATTCAAAGGGATGAAAGAATTCACACTTTATTTCTGGATCCCCAAAACATCAGCCAAAGCGACACAGTGACTCAATATCAAACACTCAGCCAATATGCTGAGACTTATTAAATGCTGCCTCATATTAGCAAGTGAAGGGACTGACTTTGCTCCAAGTTGTTAACTGTCCTAAGGACAGGCTGCTATAGTTCCCTTAAATGCAAACCCAGATACCTCCAAGATGAACTGGGGAGCCTTGGAAGGAGAGATGGCCACCTATGAGACAAGTTGTGAAGACTTCTCATCCTTTTCCTGTAACTACCCAAAGGCCCACATTATGAGTTACTGGAAGAAGATGAAAAATGAGAATGGCAGCTTTTGGTGGCTAGAAACCCAAAAGAAGGGAAAAAGAGGAGTAGGGGGTCAAGAAGAGATTGACCAGTGTGAAGGAGAAAAGCAGTGCCATAGCAGTGAGAAAATTCAGAACTGTATCAGAGAGTGATTTCGATCCAACCCTCTCTGGGTTGTAAGCCCTGTGCTGTCCTGTTATATATGCTCTCTATTCTGCTTATGACTTTGTTGACACAAATAGCCTAATTCTCATGATTATAGGGGAAAATACCTATGTACCCCTGTGGCACAATAAAGAAGTTAATTCAAGCAAAACTTAAGCCAGGGCCAGGGTGTATGTCCTTAAAACATACAACCGTTGCCATGAAAGGGGTCCCCAACTCTGGCAATACTGATTTCAACCTATCTAGGTTGAAAAAAAGTGTAAATACTGTGATGAGTGTAAAGAGAACACACCCAAAAACAATAGAAACAACAAAGAAGAAATTAAAGAAAAATCTTGGCTACAGGGAAAGGCAATTTATATTAAATTATAATTTAATATAATAAATTGAAACAAAGATTCATAAAGATTAAAAAGGTGCTGATTGGCTTTTATTTCTCTATAACACAGGCCTTGTCTGAAATGATTATTCGTGTTAAAATGATGAAAGCTGTAATAATTATAACTCTGCTTATCAGTACTAGGTTTCTCTAGTGATTTTTCGTTATTTCCTTTTCTAAAGACTATTGTACACTTTTCCTCTTTCTCACACCTTCAAATCCCTCTTCCTTTCTCCATCCTATTTCAGCTTCTAATCTCATATTTTAATTTGTTGAGAAAACAAAAGGATGGAAACATCATCATCCTTTCTAACACCAAATCTACAAGCCAATTTCTTTCAGCACTCAAATCTTTATTTTCTATCTTATTAATTTTTATTGATCCATATGGCTCATTCATTCATTTTAAACTCTCTAGAACACTCTAACTTACAGCAATACCACAATTTATTTATCAGTTTATCTATTAGTAGGCATTTACTTTTTTTTCATTTTTGTATTAGTATTACTTGTGTACATCTAGTGAAGATGATAATAATTTCTTTAGGGTACGTTCCCAGATGTGAAATTTCTTATTGCATGATTTGGGCATTTTCCTTGTTATTGCCAAAGTGATTGTGTATATTTATATTAGCAGGAGATGCCAGTTTACCAAGCCCTTGCAAAACTTGATATTGTGACATTTTTATTTTTATCAAATTTCAAGATATGGAATGGTATCTTATTATTTTTATAACTTACATTTCCTTATTTACCAGTGACATTAAATGGCCTTTCACCTACATAGGTACAGCTCTTACATTTTAGTGTATTGTACTTTGTTACATTAAAAAATCTACTGATGGATAACATTTATTCATTTTCAAATATTGCATTATTACAAACAACATTGTGGTGAAAATGCATCGATGACTTGTTATTTGAATTTATTTGAATTCTCAGTACCCAAATATATCCTGTAACAACTTGAAAACTTTCTACCACAAACTCACTATTGTATCAAAAACGTGCACCTCAGTCTAAGACATAGAATATATGCTTCCGCCATATCTCACTTGTTGACCCCATAGGATCAGAATCATGCCTCATGGTTGTTGTTTAAACATATCATGCACGATCACACTCATCTTCCCAGCACTTTCTCTGATAGTGTAACCCTTCATGGGCCCCAGAATTATCCTTCCAGTCTCCTGAACTACTTCACACCTTTTCTTCTCTGTCCAAATTGTCAACAGCTTTCTTCACTCCTCAGCCACACTGATGTTCTTGCTTGTTGTATCACTGATGAAAAGAAAGAAATCTATAAAACCACTTGTATCTATACTTACACATCAGGTCTTCCTTCCTGTTTTTTATGGGTGAAATATCACTTGTATTGAAGACTAATCCCTCCACACCTTTGCTAGATTCTATCAAACCCCTCAAGGCTTTGTTCCCTAAAGTATCCATCTTGTTTCTTCTGTACAATTATTCACTCTTTCCTGGATAATTCCCATCATCATAACAACCATGTTTTAAAAGGTTTCCGTGGAATCCACATCCTCCAATTATCACCCTATTATTCTATTTCTCTTTATAGCAACATTCTTTAAAACAATTACTTCTTTTTTATCTATTTTTCAGCTTTCATTCTTTCTTTATCTTAATAATCAAGTCTCAAATTTTAACTTGTCCTGCCAAGGTTACTATTAATCACCATCTTGCCAAATTTTTAATCGTCATTCTTCTTGACTTCTTAGCAAATGTTAACTCACTTTCATCCACCTTGAAATTCTTCCTTTTTTGGTCGTTAAGTTGTATTCTGACTTTACTAGCCACTTTTTCTTAACCTTCGAAGCTGATTTCTTCCTTTGGCTCTCAATATCTTCCATATCTCTAAATTATCTAGTGCCTCAGGATACCATTTGTCCTTTCTTCTTCCTATATTTACTCCCTCCTTGCAGAACTTCATTTGGTCTGGTGACTTTAGATATTATCTATCCATTTTCGACTTCCAAATATATATCTATATATTCTTCCTTGATCCCAGACCTGTATTCAACTGTCTACTTCATGCTTTCATTTGGCTGTATAACAGGCATGTCAAACTACTTCCAAAGCAGAACTTCTCTCCCATCCCCACGTTACATCCCAGTCCGCTTTTTCTCTCCATTATCAGGGAGTGGAACCACCATTCATCGAACGTCAGTCTAAAAGTTACTAGAAGTTACTCTAGAAGTTACTCTCAAGTCCTTTTTCCCTTAGCCTAACTGTAATTTTTTTCTGACTCTAAATTATATGAAGTCCCTGAGATAGGTACTTTTCTCTGTCTTAAAAATCTATCTTATTTTTATGAAAAGTATGTGAATCTTTTCTTAAACCATGGATGAGAGGCTTTCAGGAAAATAAAGCATGAGATTTAGCATTACTTTCATATTCTTATGCTTTAGAAATAGTAAATCAAAATTATGTTTTAAAATGATATTTCACTGGCATAATGGTTTATACACTTTACTTTTTCAGGTGTGTTGTTTTTGGCTTTACATCCTGGGTGGATTTCCTGATATTTTATGCTATTTCCACATCTTTCAATCTAAATGTATAATTTAAGAAAAATTAGCCATTTGTGGAGAGAAGATAGTCAGTCCCCAGTGACATTCGAGGGTATCCAGTAAAAGAAAAAGGCACATACAATTATCCAAGATGGATTTATAGTACTTCTGACAGCACAGGTTAAACAAATAGTTGACAAATTCAAAACAGAGTAATTCAAATCCTTCATTAGACGTCTTCGGTTTTATGTACATATGGAGAAGAGAAGTATAGTAGTAGTTAATTATTTTGATTGGGACGATAAACTATTGTAAATGACAGTAAAGATTAAAAGAACAGTATACGTTCTTATGTATAATAAAACTCCAAATGTTAATACTTTGATAGGTCACAACATCTTTCAAATATTGACTCTGGATCCTTTTACATATAATATGCCTCAGTAGTGCAGGGGATATCTGTGTTTTTATCTCTTGGCATCCTTTGCTTTGTATCTTTTCCCTGTAAGAAGGGCAGCTCCTTCTTTCACCTGATGGAGCCTGTTATAACCTGGCTTCTCTTCCTCAATTTCATGGTGCAAATGAAAGAAAAAAGTTCAGTCAATTTACTTTTCAAAGGTTGATATAAATCTTGGAAAGAGATGCTATGCACTTTTCTCTGGAATTGCTAGATATAAATATAATCCAAAGCACAGCTGATGATGGCAAGGAGACAAAGTTCTTGAACATGAAACCATCAGAAAGAAAAATTGAGAAGAGAGAGGGCACAAAGAAACAGATTATATATTAATAATATTTGATTATATTATTTGAATTTCTGAATCTGGCTACACCTAGATGACCCCAGTATTTTTATGTTTTGGTACCAAAATACTCTAGTATTAATATTTATTGATTTTTTTGTCACTTGTAACCAAAAATGTCATTACAAATACAACTAAAGATAGGGATTTTATGTAAATATATACATAATTCTTTTGACTACATTATAATTAAAATGTTTTAATATGCTTTTCAGAGTACTCAACTATTACTACCAACAGAAAATATTAGCAGTTGGAGCATTTGGATTTTACTTCGACTACCTAAATAACAATTTGTGTCAAAAAATTAACTGAAATTACACGATCTAAATACAGTGCTGACATTGTTGACTTACTATCTAGGAACTGCAGGGTTATGTAATTGATTGAATTACTGAGTGCACGTAATTTTCTTTATCCTTCTGTTACTGTTGCTTCTTAGTCTTTTTGTAGGTTTCTTTCCCCAAATTAAATGTCTTTTTTACTCTTTTTACTCTCTCTGTGTTATTTCATCAACCTTTGTGATTTCACTTCTGGCCTATATGCTGATGACTTCCAAAATTGTATCTTCCCCCTTGATTTTTTGATTGCTGTATTCAACCACTGCTGGATATCTTTTCTTATAAAAAAGTATAATTTTGTCCCATTATTTCTCAGTCTCATGTGAGATCATAATTATCATCACTAGGCAAACATCAAGAGAGAGGAAATAAGAGGAAGTAGCAGCTTTAAAACCTATTAGTGTATGATGATGTACACTAGGGGTTAGGAACTCCTACTATGTGCTTTCCTAATAACCTAAATAACAACTCAGAGGAGACTGGGCATATAAATTAACTCTTCTCCCCTTGGTCGCTTACTGATCTACTTATATTGAGTAATTAAATTTAACATTAATAGAATAGGCCTTGGGTGGCATGCCCAAATCATTTCCCATCTCCTTTTGTCAATGTTTTCTGAGTCCTGCAGGGGCCATCTAAATTAGTAACTCTTTATACTCAAATTTGGGAGTCATTACTGATTTGTCTACTTCCCCAAGTCCTGATAGCTAATCAAAAAATTTCCCACCTGGATATTTCTTGGGCTGTTTCTCTGTTGTTCATCCTTAATTCTACTGCGGATGAAAACTGCAGCAACCCTTCATTG
This sequence comes from Avahi laniger, assembly GCA_963575035.1. Taxonomy (NCBI): domain Eukaryota; kingdom Metazoa; phylum Chordata; class Mammalia; order Primates; family Indriidae; genus Avahi; species Avahi laniger. Next base: position 13,113 of record CAUYSK010040011.1, on the reverse strand, counting down.
ATCAAATAACACTTTATCACTGATGGCTTCACTGAACGTTCCCGGGGGTGGGTTAGGAATCCCTACCATGCCATTTCCTAATACCATGTGTGCATTTGGTATCACTGCATTTAGCACATATCAATGTAATTTTATTTTATTTTTGTGTCTGTTCCTCTAGGTTAGGAGCAATTTAATTTATTATTATTATTGAACATGGAAGAGATGGGGAATCTTGAGTCCCTTCAAAATATGGCAAAGGGCATTTATCAGGTTTTATTCCCATTTTTATTTAAAAGTACCACTACCTATCATTGAACCAAAAAAAATTTAGGAAATTTATCTAAGTTATCAATCAATTTTTATGTACACTCCAGCATTATATCTAGTGTTAAGAGTTTGTTTCATGATCTTCAGCCTTTTATAAATGTATTCTTCAACTTATGGGAATGTGATTCTGTGCCTTTATAACATGCTCAAAGTAATCTTTAATCCTCTGGATTTTGAGATCTATAATAACCCTAAATGCAATTCTTTTTGTGCCTTATCTATTTTCCAACTTCAGAATCTGTGTACAAGTTGAGACATTCCCTTTGATTGGAACATTCTTCTCCAAGACTCTTCTTCTCTTTGTCATCATTCTACTCTGGTCAAATATGGTATCTTCAGAAAGGCTTTCCCAGACCATAATTGCAAAATAGCTGCCAACACTCCCTGCCCTTCCTACTTTCTATAAATCGTTCTTTCTCTTCTTATTCTATTTTATTTTACTCAAAATACTAATAAGGAACTGACATTATTTAATTTTCTATTTATTTGCTTATTGTCTTTCTCACTACAAACATATAAAGTCTTGAAGTCACAGATTGTGTTTTATTTGCCATTTTATTCCCAGAGCCTAGAAAATAATTTGGAATATAGTAAGCTTATCAGAGTTATTTTTTAAATAAAGAACAACTGGGACATAAAATTATATTACTTTCACGTCCTCTATACAGTTCATGAAGAAGTAATTTTTATGTTTATATTATTAGTCATTAAAGTTATTCACCTCCTCCCCAATTTTAAGCATATTATTGAGTTTATTCTTTTCCCACTTCATATAAAAAACATAATCCTTTTGCCTTTTCCCTCTCCATTTTGCTTTCCTTTCCATTATCTGAAACTTCTGCATATTAGTGGTTTCTCTTTCCCTCAACTCATTAACTAAGTATTCTTCCTTTATTTATTCATCTTATCTTTGATACATATATTTTTGATATTTCCTTATTAAATTATTTATTTTCTCACTTTATTTTTTAGGATTTTAGACAATGTGGAAAAAAAAGTCCTCCTTAATTGTAAGAATGTTGTGATCCGTGATATTCTAATAAAAGATTATATTTGTGTTAAGAAAATTGTATACTCTTAGGCTCATCTCCTAAGATTAGTCTTAACAAGGAAAAAAGCAAAAGAACTATCAATTTTATATCTCAAATTACACTGTCTAAGAATGACAACCAAAATTTAGCAAAGGATTTGTATAATGGCTTTGGAATGACACCAATAGTCCATTCATTTCCAACAGGTAGAAACTCTGTGTAGTTACTACTTTAGCAGAGTATTTTCAAAGTGTTTGTTAACCACGTTAAAGGTGATGAACTGTGAAACGACAGTCACAAACATACCATAGTTGACTCTGTGGACATTCCATTTATCAATCATTCTTTTTGGCTGTTGTTATGCTTCCATCTTTCAAGTCTGAGGGGAACTTGAGGATTAGGTGTTGGAAAAAGAAATAAACTCATGAAACATTTTCTACTCAAGTTCTTGGTACTTGTCTTATTTGTGTATGTTGATTCACATCAAGATTCACAAGTAAATCTTAAAATCTTCCAACTATTAAATCTTTCTTGAATTAGGTCTTTTTTATTTGTCTCAGTGTTCATTTGCTTCTAAACTAGTAGAAAATAAATATGCCCTTTTTAGTAATTTGGGAAAAAAGACATGAAGGTTATGGTAATCTTCAATTCAATTCGAAATTGAATTTTTTTTCAAGTCAGAATTTAACACCAATATTTTTGATGTGTTCTTGATATTTGTCAAGAGTTGAGAATTTAAAAGGTGACACTTTGAAATTTATATATGTGTGTATATATGTAAATAAAATGTAGAATCACCTTTCTTGTAAAATAAATATTTTTGAATGTGAGTAGTTATTAATAGTTAAAGGCATGGATTTCAGAAATATATTTTCCATGTAAAAGTTCTTGTTCTACTGCTTAAAAGCTGCATGACCTTGGGCAAGCTATGCTGTCTCTCTGTGTCTCATTTTCTTCAATTTTAAAATAATAATAATAGTACTTAAATAATGGTGTTCTTAAAGGATTGAAACATGTTAAGAACTAAGAATAAGGAATGACACATTAGGGGAGATGCAAGGATATGGTGTTATAATCAGTTTTCAGTTTGAATAGGAGAAATGCAAGGAAGGTGTTACTTAAGAAAAAAATAAAAGCAAATCAAAACATGCTTAAAACAAAATTAAATCATTAATTTAATATGGTCAATGAATGGATAGGTAAGTTTTAAAATTTAAAAGCCAAAATGAGTTATAGGATGCTAAAACTATTTACAGAGTATGGATCTTTTATGAAATTCATAACATTTAAAAATATACCATATAGTTAAATTATTCCAAGAGAACAACTTAACTAATATCTACACATGCCCCTATTCTTATTTTCTCCAATTTGAAAGTTTGCCTCAAATGATGGTGACTGTATCATTTTCAAAACATATGATCCAACAGGAAAAAGTATTCCAGTTAACTTGAATTCTTTAAAGGAGATTAGTGGTCCCATTTTTTTTTTCTGCAAATAAATTCAAAGGTAAAACTTGGCTTTGCTCAAAGAAAAAATTTCTCTTCTCATATTAATTTATAGAATCAAATATTGATAACAATTTTCAGCAATTGAAACAATTTAAAATATATTTTTACTTAAAATACAGAAATTACTTTTTATAAAAATGTCTAGAACATTATAAAATATTATAAATGTATATATTTTAAGACCTGAAGATTCTATTAGATAAATATATAAAAACATTAGTAAATGATAGATTATAATCCAGGTCTTGAGAGAGCGTGACCTAGAGAAGGAATGGAAGACACCTATAATTGTAGAAATGTCTAGCAAATCGGAGTGGATTTTATTTATTTAATTCTTGAGTGCTGTTTTCACAATGGAGATGGAGTGTATATGGTAAGAAGAGTTAGCCCTCAGGTTCTTTTTTTAAAATTAATTTTTCAAATTTAAGCGTATAGAATTTCACTGCAGTGTTTCTTTCTTTGCCTTAACTTTCACATTCCCTCTTTTGTCTTTTCATTTTTGAATAGTGAACTATTTGTCCCCAGTATTCCTTCCTTCCTTTTTCATCTAAAATAACCCCTAGATGTTAGCTATCCCTCAGGACACTCAGAATAAAGATCCCATTTCCCATGTAACAAGGTTCTGACTAATGGGGCATAAATAAAAGTGCTTTGTGGGATAACCAGGAAGTGTCTTAAAAGTAGGTATATGTTTCTACCATTTCTTCCTTTCTTCATGCATTTGCTTGAGCAGCTGCCTTGGAAAATGATGTAGAAATTGTATATTGAGATCAGCAAGAGGAAAGAGCTGTGGTCTTTGATAAAATGGGGCCTCAGACCAGTCCCTGACTGCTTATACCTCCATGAGAAAGATATGAAATTTTATATTGCTTAAGCCACTATTATTTTACATATTCTGTTGACCACAGATTAATTTCTCTTCCAAAGCAAAAGTCAGTTGACAGAATTGAAAATGTATTTAAAATTAGTTATATTGATATGTATAGTATCAATATAATGTGTCAATATAATTATGTCATTGAATAAGTGAAAAATAATGGCTATCATAAGAATCTCTTACCTCGAAAATTGGACTGAGACCCTTTGTTGATATAGGCACTATGCACTTACTCATTTCACATTCCCTGCCTTTATTTGATTACACATTCATAGAAGGCTTTGTATCAGAGAACTTAGTACAGGGCAAGGACTAAAATGGAAGGGGAAACAGAACGCAGAAGAAAGCCAAAGTGATTATAATTTCTTCTTCAAGTTTATATATGTAACATCATTCTTCATTTGAGTAGATTTTAAATATTTTTTCAATATTACTTTATACAAAGCAGGTGATCCAAGGTTTATGGCACCTGAAGTCTAAACAACCTATTTTATCCTCTTTCATAAAAAAAATACAAAATTGCAAATACAGAATTGGATATTAAAAGAATTCCTGAATAGAAAAAAAATACAAATATTTAAAAGCTGTAAAGTCTAGAAATATCACCATATGATTTTTGTAGGTCACAATTGATCATAGTTGATTCTAATTTTCTTTTATTAAAGTAGAAATGTTTATTTCAATTTATAATATTTTTATTGAGTAATGAGGTAGTCATGACTCTTCTTATTTTGAGTTATATTATGAGTTTAATAGTACTTTCACCAATGTATTTTGGGTCTAATTGCCAATAAAAATATTTTTCACATGTGTTCACATTTCATTCTTGTTTATTAATTAGATTGTCAAAGATTCAAGAGCCTATTTATTACTTGTTTTTGAAATGAGTATCTCTTTAATTAATTACTACATTTGGTATTATCTGAAAAAGAAAGAAATGTTGCAAATACTTTCTCATTCATCTTTATCACTTTTGTATCATATTCCATTGATATTTATTTATTTTTAATTCTTCAATAAATAAATTTTAAAATGACAAGAAGGCAACCTACAAGAATAAAAATGTAACTAAAACAAATGAACAAGTTCATAAAGTTAAGCTGGGACCATTATGCTTTCACAAAATCATCTGTTTTGATAAAATAATTTGAAAACATTAATAATATGTGAAGTACGAAACCTGTAACATAGTCATAAACTAATCCTCCCTTTCTAGAATCTAAGTTCAAAAGATTATTCACCTGTTTTAGAAAAAAGAGCTCTTCATTGTATATTTATATGGGTTAGAAGATAGAGTAGTCAATATATTCAACTATTTAATATTAAATATTTCTTTCATTTTGTAAATAAGTTACTGCAATAAAAATATAATAATATTTAGATCAAAAAGTAGTCCTATAGCAGTGAGAGGAATATTTAACTAGAGCAAATTTCATACATAATCTCCAAGAGAAAATAACAAAATGGTTGTTTATTTATCTTAAAAAAAATAAAAAGTGTTACCCTCACTATCTTAAAAAGTAGTCTCATTTCCTAATTAAACAATGTAGTAAATTAAACTGAACACTGGGTCCTCAATAATAGTCTATAAACACGAAGATAAATGTTAAAATATTGATTCTAATCTGAACACGGGAAGAGTTTTTGTGCAACTAAGATGAACATGTTGATAATTCCATTAAGTTCAAATGATATAATTAACTTAAATTCAGAAAATTTAAAAGGTCGATTGGCCCAGGGGGAGTTTTTTTTGTTTTGTTTTAAATCAGACCTTTCATCTCTATTTTACCATTTTGAATCCAAACCAGATTAAAAGTGACCGAAAATTGTTAACACATGATGTTGTTTGATGGTTTATGGGAAATTGGTTGGTGGTCTCAACTTAATTCCATGAACAGGTATTCACATCATAAAAAAAAAGTCATTAGATTATGCAGAAATTTATCTCTTTACATCCAGGCTTAAATTAAACAAAGGTATTGCTATAAAAAATCTCAAGAACAAAAATGGTGTTGGTTAAAATAGATTCTGAAAAAAATATATTCCAAAGTAAAATTCGTTTGTAAATTATATTTGAGTCATTATAGAAACTCTAAGATTAATAGTGCAATTCCTTTGATAAATAATCTAATCATTTTAAAGAAGAATATATAATTTTTTGAATCTGTCAGTATATGAGAACAATGAGAAAAATAAAGCAATAGATGGACAGAATTATTACAAAATCTGTTGTGTATGCATATGAGTATAAATAGATTCCTAAAAAATGTATTTAAAATATTCCCAAATTACTCACCAAAAATTTAAACATAATATTGGGTTATGCTTCTCTAAATACAAGTTCAATTTCAGTAGAAATTAAAAAGATTTATTTTATAGTGTATATCTGTTTGATAAAGAAATTCAACATTTAACAAACTGAAATTTGCTTCTACAAATGAACATAGTGCTGAAATTCAAGTATGACATATACTTGAATGAGAATTTAATTTAATACAATTCAATTAAACTCAAACCAGAGAATCTGAAAATCTCAGATTAGAGACATTCTTTTCTGTTTCTTCATGCAACCTCCCTTCTTGCCTGTCTGATACTCGTATGTCCTTTTTAAACTGTGGTCATATTTCCTCTACTACAATGCATTTAGGGACAGAAAATTGTGTTTCATAAAACATTAAATTCCATTTTGAGATTGCTTCAGTGAGGATTCTTCAGTGTATTGCAGTACAAATATACATCCCTAGCCCATTCATCAGTAGGTTCTCATTTTGCCTTCTGTGGTGACATCTAAAAAGTATATCAATTTTTCCCCAAAGTAATATTTTAAATAGCTGCCTTTCAGACATACTCAGCTACTTCCTGTGACTACATAGCTATCAATTGCAGAGCAACAATATAAACCGTGGTTTTCCACCTTCCCCGTCCTGTGCATTTAACCACAATGATAGACTGCCTTCACACTTCTATGATAAAGAGGGTAAGGGTTTCATGGAAAAGAAAGAATTAAACACACGTTGCGGAAAGACCACTTAGAAGACACCGTGGCAGAGTTTTAAGAGGACAAGGCTTGGACAGAGAGCTCATTAGGAAACTGTAGCAGGTTGAGCAGGAGATGAATATGAGTAATGTACAAATTATATTACTGCACGATCTGGGTGGGAGAGGACGCTAGACTAACTTCAAGATTTCCAGTTTATCATATTGGGACGATGTAGTGCAGTCAGCCACAGGAAGAAGGGCATTTTGCCCATCTTGATGGAGACGACTCCTACTTTCAGACTTCCATTACCTAAGGGAGAGGGGGAGCCTATTTTCAAGATAAGACAGAAAGTGAGGAGATGTCAGAGAGCTGTATTGTGATTTAATACATTTAAAACCTTAGGTAGTTGGAATAGATTCTAGGGTGAAATTCCAACTGAAGTTTATAAAATTCTGATAAACACGGGAAGTTTTTACAAAATAACTCAATATTCCACCCATAAAACAGCAATGGATTCAGAAATTTTAGATTATTTTGCAGAAATGATTTACTGTAAAACATTTGCGTTGTGGTCATGAATTTCTAATGTGCTAATTAGAATTAGACTTTCTAATGTCCCATGGAGTCTTACTAAAATTTTTTAAGGAATGTAGTGAATCTTTTAGAAATCATACTTGAAACTGTAGAGATAATGTGACAAATTAAGGAATTGAGGTCCACTGAGTTTGAGATCTGTCCGCAAATACATAGCTAGTAAGCAGAAAAGCTAGAAATCAAATCCAGAAAGGTGAGGTAGATTAGATCTGAAACATTTTATATCAGTGGTTTCATGCCAGTAAGTCACAGATGCCTGAGGTTTTCATATAAAGCCTCGTGGCCTCATGTCTGTCAGAGGATTCTCACCCTGCTTTCCTTTGTAATAAATATCCTTTTAAAAGATCAAAGCATTTTTGGTACCAAACAACATAATGTAATTGACGGCTTTCCTTATTGAACAAAAAGCCTATACCCACAGGGTCAAAGTTCTGCACTTTAGGAAAGGCTAAAACTTCGGATGTATGTAACTGTACTGAGCAAGTCATTCTATGTGGAAGTTATACCTGACAGTAAGCCAACTCTGCCATTGAGAAGATTTTTTTTTAGTAGGATGTAGAATATAGGGCATAAAATCATTTAAAGAAATATCAAAATATCAGACCCCTTACAGGTTAAATAACCTGTAACCTATTTAAATAAATTCATATGGGAGCCAAAAACTCTCTCAAGGGTGAAATAAGGCTGGTAAGAATAAAAAGGAGTGGCGAGGACTGTGGCAAAGTGACTATACCATATCAAAGCTCGGTTCCAGCCATGTGGAAATGTAAATATAATGTTGCCAGATCTTTTGTTTGTTTCAAAATCAGCTAGAAATTTGGGATTTTTGTTTTTGTTTTAGGTGGAGGGAGGCGAGATTGAAATATACTGCCTTTAAATCTTGACAATGAATACATTTTAAAAATATTTTGTCAGCCCAACAAAACACAATTGTAAACTGCATTTAATCTGGATTCCTTCAATTTTCAATCTCTCTTGTAGTTATATCAAATATTTTTCAATCTCCATTGTATTTATATGAAATATTTTTAGATGATGGAAATAATGACAGTGGGGGAAAAAACCTACAAAGTTTTCTAAATAACTTAAATCTCATGGGATATTGCTGAAAATCCCTAAGAATCTACAAGAAATGGTTTCTGAACAAAACAAATGTATTCAGCTCTACTGTTTGAATATATCCAATATGTTATAAATTAATGAGATTGAGAAATGTTTCTGCAAATGTTTTATTTCTTTCCATTTGGTTGATAGATAGGAATCTGCCAATGGTAGCAGAGTTATCTGGGGAACACATCTTCTAGGAACAAATGCAGAGCCTCGTCACAAACATCTGGGAACAGAGATCGGGAATCTGTGCTTCCACACTGTTGGTGAACTACTACGTCTTGGATAGTTGCTAGTGGGTTAAGACCCAGAGTCAGAAAAATAAAACTGAATTATCTATCAGGAACAGGAGTCAAATTGCCAGGCTTTGCTTAGAAACACAGTGATCTGGGTTATATGGGGAAACAGATGCAGCAAAATGAAAGTGAGACTAAACCATGGTAGCTTGTGTCAGACTGTACAATGCAGATGAGACACAGCGGAGGTCAGAGGGAGAAGGAGGAGGAGAAACATTGAGCTCAGTCTCATGAACTGAAAGAATTTATAGGCAGATCATCAAAAGACTACAGAGTATCTGGAAGGCTTGAATACCTGGCAGGATATAGTGGTGAAGCCCCCACCAAGTCTGGTTCACATTAAGATGTGTTTCAGCTTGCATACTTCCACTCCTGGCAAGGCAGGATGATCTGGGCCTATAATAGAGGTTAACACATGGCAATATTTTTATACCTTCTCTTAATACTGGGTTCTCAGAAACAGACAACAAATAAGAATCTACAAATAGAAATCTATTTCAGGGGCCAGGGACTGTTTTCTGTCTCTTCACTCTTACTTTGCAGTCCAATTTATCATCAGTATATTCGGTCCTCTAAGGACCTTTTAAAAAAGACAATATATCTCCTTTCCAGTTATGATGTTGAGAAAGATATTAGGATTCAATCTTGAACTGTTTCATGTGTCTTGTTTAGGAACCAATAAGTATTCTGAATGAAAACCTTGCTTGATATAGAATAATTTGGTTGAAATTCTAAAATACTGTGGCAAATCTAGTTTCATCATTCTTTAAAGACATTTTATGAACATGGACTGCATGTTATGTACCATTACAGGACTCTGAGATGAAGCTGCACATGGTCCTAGCCTGCTCTGATCTCAGGTTAATGGGAGAGACAGGCCTGAAGACAACTGATCATAACAGTATGAGAGAGCACAATTCACTTCAATATGTACAAATGCTGTAGGGGTCCTGAAGAGCAAACTGATAGTGACCTAACAATTATAGAACATTTCACACTTCAATTTAAAAATAATAATCCTTGAAAATCATATTACAAAGTACTTTTTTGTTGGCCACCAATTACATTTACTTGATTCACTATCTGATATTGATAAACCATATGAAGTTTTGTTGCATTAATCTGCTGGAAAGATCATAAACAAAGTATCACAAACTGAGAGGCTAATAGTTTCACAGTTCAGGAGGCTAGAAGTCTAAGATGAAGGTGTCAACGGGACTGTATTCCCTCTGAAGGCAGACAGGGAGATGTGTTCCAGTTCTCTGTCCTGTTTCTAGTCATTCCTTCACTTGTGGCATTGCAACTCTGATGTTCACATAGAGTTATCCCTATATGCATGTCTCTCTGTCCAAATATCTCCTTTTTTTTAAGGACACTTGTCATATTAGATTGGGGCCTACCATACTCCAGTGTGACTTCAACTAATTACATCTGTAACAATTCTGTTTCCAAATAAGGCCACATTCTGAGGTACTGAGAGTTAGGACTTCAACCCATGAATTTGGAAAAGACACAATTCAACCATAACATTTGTCTAAACCCTCTTTATTTTGTAAGAGGGCTGAGTTTCCTCCAAGAATAGGATATTCTGAATCTGGATTTAGGTGCAAATATTACCAGATGGATAGAGAGCCAGGCGTGATTTCTGTAAACTGTGGACACTCGGGAAATATTGATAATGAGATCTGCAAGTGATCTGTCAATCTGAATGATCCATGTAAGAGAAATAGATGATTATAAGGTGTTCTAAAATCCAAGTTCAGAAAAAAATTTCCCTACTAAGAGCAAAGTATGTGCTGCTTTTTTCTTACAAAGTCACTTTAAGATTTTGCCGAAAGATTTGTATATTTTTCCATTATACTAGGAATTTAGTATTCTTCCATGGTTTCTTGCAAAAGAGAATCTGTGGTAACACAAAACTATCCAGTTAGATTTATTCAATCTGGAAGGAGTAAGAATAGGTTCACCGCTGCTCAGTTTGCTTTGTCTGACACTAGGTGTTATATTGAAATGCTTAGAAAAGTGAGAGAGACACATTGTTTTATTTATATAAAAAAGGATAAAATATGGTTACTATACATAAGTGTTGGTAGACTATCAAAGAGTGATTGACATGTGTTAATGAGAAACCTATGTTTCATTGTGATTGATTTATCATATTGAACTATAGGACATAAGCTTTGCATTATAGCGAAGGCATGCTATTAAGAGCATGGGACAGCAGTGGCAGTTTGGGGGATAGGGTTTTTAGATAGGGAAACTTGTTATTCTGGCTAGTTTGACATAAGTGGCACATTTTAAGAGGTGGCATAACCCATAATGTGATTTGTATGTTGTTAAAAATGGAAGTCATAAAGTTTGTATCAGTGTTGGGTAAGTAGATTTTTTTTATAAGCATGGTGTTTAGGTACTTAAAGAATGTTAGTATAGCTTCTGTCACTTCTGACTCATTGATCTGAGAGTGAGAGATGATAAATTAAAAGTTAGCAGGAGCAATGACATAATCAATTTTGACGTTTTCCTAGAGAATATTATATCAAAGGAACACATTTTTATATTCAGATTTTCAAAAGGAAACTATAAGAAAAACAACAACAAAGAGATTAGTTAGAAAAGTCTCAAGGGGAAAAAGTAGGTAATTTAAATCTAGAGAAACGGCATAGAACCTTCCTCAGCATACACTATCAGAGAGTTAGGAATACTGTCAGTAACATAAGAAGAAGGTAAGATGTTGCGGGGTGGAGAGGATGGAAGAGAAGTGTTCAAGTTCTGCAACACTGATCTCGAGGGAAGATTTTTAAAATAAATTGAAGTTACCCCATGCATAACAAAACAATACCCTTGAGATAAGTGTATCAGTAATTCAAAATCCACTAGAGACTGAATGGGCTTATTAGACTATGCTCAGAATGAAGCATTCGGAAGAGATTGCAAGGAATGCAAAGGAATTGAACGGGTGCTTTGTGCCTGGTCTTTTCTCCAGAATGATGAAGAAGGATCTACCCTGGAGTTATTTTGTACAGAGAAGGAAGGTGAAGAACTGTCAGAGAAATCAAAACAAAGACCTGATTGAAAAAATATGAGAAATTAAGTGGCCATAAATCACTAAGTTCAAATGGTCTTCATCTGAAACTTCTGAAGGAGTTAAAGAATAATGTAGCTAAGCTACCACCAAAAATGTATCAACACCTTTCATCAAAGAGGAGGGTGATGAATGCCCATCCATCCTTAAGAATAGTCCAATGTTACTTGTAAGGTTAGGTTTTAATAAAAAGCATGATGTTGTCTAGAATTATTCACGTCTTCAAAAAAGAGAGGATTTTTCCCCTTGTGGAAAATGTGTATTTTCACAATTAGTTGTTTCTGGAGGCTCTCTCTCCACACACAGAATTTCTTTCTTGTTTCCTTTTGTTTTATTGTTGTTTTTATTTCTGAGCATATTTTTTCATGAGATTGCTACCCTGAACATTATTGAACACTGCTTGTTAGACACACACTGATGTGTTACCAAGGAGAGGATTGTAATTCAGCCTGAAATAACTCATAGCAGCATTTGTTGGTTGTCAACTTGGTCTGGTCAATAAGCAATAACTTTATTGTTGCAACATGTGGTGGGGCTTTAGATACTAAGCACCATGCTGAGAAAAGCACAATAAAACCTGCTTGGTAAACTTGATTTCCCAAAGCAATGCATGGATCTATTTTGCCTGAGAATTTTCTCACATTTTAGGAGGGTTGTTGTTTTTAAGTTAGGGAAATTCCATGATACTCAGACTAACCCAAATTAATAAATGGCTTATGATCTTATTAGAGTTTCTGGTGATGAATTCAGGGCTGCCCATTAAAGACCAGGCATTGACTGCACACGAGACTGTAGCTCTCTGTTGAACTCTTAGCAAGTGGGCACGAGCCAGGCCTTCCCATCTTACATTGCCAATGAACCTTAAAGGTGACCTTTCCAAAGGAAGGAGAAGAGTTCATTTGCCACGTTTACTTTACAGTGAAATTCTTTTTAGTTAAAGACTTCTAACTGTGCTGAATTGTTCTTAGTTAACAGTATGAGTTGTGTGGTGTGATGGGTGTTTTTGACAGTCTCATGAACAACTATTTCATTTGTAACTTTCAGACAGCTTCAAAGCCATCACCATACGTGTAGAATAAGTTCGTGTGAAATACCTGTGAAAATGTGTTATGACCACTTCCAGATTAGGAACCTTTACCTGACTGATACATACACTGAGTACAAAAAATATTATTATTTTTAAAGTGCATCAAATAATAGACACGTTGGAATCTTTAATCTGTATAGCTATACTTAGCTCCACTTAAGCATGTTAGTTACTGTTCCATCAAATGGGTAAATTGACATCTAACGGGTACAGTGCACACTATCTGGGTGATGGACACA
>CAUYSK010040010.1:0-14726 GCA_963575035.1 Avahi laniger | reverse complement strand
GGTGTCTTGCCCTGCCCTGCGTGGCCTGTGCACCTGGCCTGCGAATGGAGGCCAAGGGCAGGGGGAAGAAGGCAGGCGGGGCACGGGCTGTGCACGCGGGTTTGCCGGGAGGCTGCCAGGTCGGGAGCATCCAGGCGCGGGACGGCTTGGCCGCGGCCTGGAGCTGGTCACTCACTTGCTCATCCATCCATCCATCCGTCCGGCGAGGCTCGCGTGGGAGGGGGAGGCCCTGGGGTCAGGGGGCCTGTGCTCAGCAGCCTCGGTGCCGCGCGGGTTGCCGGGGTGGCGTCCGGGGCCACGCTCGGGCGCCAGCCAACAGCGGCCAGGGCCCCGGGCCGGCTGGCTGGGCGGGGCCCAGGGGGGTCCTCACCGCCTGGTGCCCGCCCTTCCCAGCTGGAGCAGTTCAACATGATGGAGAACGCCATCAGCTCCAGCAGCCTGTACAGCCCCGGCTCGACGCTCAACTACTCGCAGGCGGCCATGATGGGCCTCACGGGCAGCCATGGGAGCCTGGCGGACGCGCAGCAGCTTGGCTACGCCAGCCACAGCGGCATCCCCAACATCATCCTCACAGGTGAGCCGGAGCCAGGCTCAGAGCCCCCCCGCCCTGCAGGGGGAGAGCGTGGCGGGGCTGAGGCTGTGTCCCTGCGCTTGGGGGGGCCCAAGGAAGCCAGACCCCCTACACCTCCTCAACTTGACTCACCTCTGGGCTTCAGGATAGGCCAGGGAGACACCTGGGCCAGACGTGCGGTGCCCTGTGCTTGGGACAGAGCCGGTCACTGGCCCAGCAACGCAGCCAGGAGCCCCGTGCCCATGGCCCAGCGCTGGCCTGCGGTAGCTGGGTGTGTGCCAGGGCTGCAGGTGACTGGCCGGGGCCCTGCACGGTGGACCCACCTGGTGCAGCCAGCAGACCCCAAAGGGCCCTCAGGTGCTGTGACAAGCACCCCCAAGCAGCCAGAGCATGGCACCCAGGGACAGGCCGCCCCCATCCCGCACAGCACATGCGAGGACATCGCTGCTCCATTTATGAGAGAACCCGGACCTCCTGGCAGCCGCCCCTCATCCCGCCTTTCCCTGGGCAGTCTGGGTTTTGTCAGGGAAGAAAGCGATTCGCTTATGAGCCAGAGCTGATAGGGGACTGAGGGTGAGAACCCTCCAGCTGCCCCACTGGCATGTCCAGGGTGGAGGGCTCTGTGTTTAGAGCCCCCTAGGGCCTGGGCTCCGAGTGCACAGTCTGGTGCCTCCTCCCCTCCCCTCGGTGTGGCAGTGGCCAGCACATGCTCCGGGGTGGAAGCTCCAGCCTCAAGCTCGTGAGAAAAATCCGAGAGTCCGGCCCCTGTGATTGCCCCAACAGCCTAGGAAGGAGGGGATTTCAGACCCATTTGCCAGATCTGGACACTGAGGCCCAGCATCTCACTGAGGGTAGAGGTGGGAGCCTGAGTTTGAACCTGAGTTTTTGTGGGGGATCCAGGGCTTCTTCCAACCTGAGCAGCAGCTGGGTCCCCGCAGGGAGGGCCCCATGCACCCACGCTCACCCCAGCCTGCCGCTCGGTGACTCCTGTGGGGCAGACCTCTCGGGAAAGCCTTGCGGGTGGGACAGGTCCCTGCAACCTTCTCGTTCGTCAGTGGTGCATCCCTCAGCCCGGACTTTGTCCACCCGCTGACACCTGGCGCCAGATAGTCTGCTGGGCCTGTCCTGTGCACGGCAGGGTGTCGAGCAGAGTCCCTGACCGCCACTTACCAGCTGCCATTCGTATCCCCTTCCCTAGTCCTGGCAACCAGACACTGTCAGTGTCTCCCAGGGGACAGGGTCTCCTGGGTGAGCACCCCTGGTCTGACCCTGCGTTGGGGGTGATGGAGGCACAGTGTCTGGGGCCGTGAAGCCGGGGCTAAGCTGTGCCTTTTGTCTCCACCCCTACCCCCAGTGACAGGAGAGTCCCCCCCCAGCCTCTCTAAAGAACTGACCAGCTCTCTGGCTGGGGTCGGCGACGTCAGCTTCGACTCTGACAACCAGTTCCCCCTGGACGAACTCAAGATTGACCCCTTGACCCTGGACGGACTACACATGCTCAACGACCCCGACATGGTCCTGGCCGACCCGGCCACCGAGGACACCTTCCGGATGGACCGTCTGTGAGCGGGCACGCCCGGCACCCCGCCACCGCTCAGCGGTCCCGATGGCGTCTCCCCAGCCTGGGGACGGCCGCACTCCGCCCCTCGCCAACGGCCGAGCTTGTGATTCTGAGCTTGCAATGCCGCCAAGCGCTCCCGCCAGCCCGTCCCCGGTTGTCCAGCTCCCGCGAAGCCCAGCGTGAGGCCGTGCGCCGGGCGGCCATCTGCCCGCCTGAGGCCAGGCTGGGATCGGAGGCCGTGAGCCCCCCGCCCCCGCAGACCCTCCCTGCAC
Organism: Avahi laniger; assembly: GCA_963575035.1. Lineage (NCBI taxonomy): Eukaryota > Metazoa > Chordata > Mammalia > Primates > Indriidae > Avahi > Avahi laniger. The sequence goes on along the minus strand of CAUYSK010040010.1, from coordinate 12,322 downwards.
TGGCTCCTCGCCCCCCTCGGGGTGACGGCCGCTCCCGTAGGGTGCAGCCAGGCGGCGGGCTGGGGGAGGGGCGCGCATGGTCCGCGGTGCATTTTCCGACTGTTGTCCAGCTCTCACTGCCTTTCTCGTCCCCGGTCCCCCACCCACCCGCCACCCCCAGCCCGTGGTTAGGCAGCGAGCGAGCCCGGCCCTGCCTCGGGGAGAAGGCGCCGGCGCGAGGGGTGGACGCGAAGTGAAATAAACACTATTTTGACGGCTGTCTTCTATATCTCTGAGCACGTACACAGCGCTGGCACCGCCCTGGCGGGTGCGCAGAGGACAGCGTGCAGGGCAGCTGGACCCCGACGCCCCCTCCTCGCCCCTTTCCATCACCCCAGACCTGCGTCATCCCTACGCAGGTCCCTTGGTGGCCGCCCTTGCCGCGGACACCCAGCCAGGACGGAAGGGCCTGGAGGGGTCGCGCACAGTGGCAGGGATCTGGTGGGCAGAGCTCGATTCCCCCCTCCGCCCGCGCTGTGCTTGCCGGCACGGTCACAGACGCGTGCTGTCATTTAAGGGGTGGCCGGAGGCGGCCGGGGAAATCTTGTTGTGTTTTTTTCTTTTGGTTTGTATTTACATTTTGGTTGTAGATGAGTAGCTGAGTCCTTCAAGCCAACACTTGCCTGAGAGCATGTTTTTATTCCGGAAATCCTACGTTATCTATTTTTTTAACTAACTGGAAAAGTCGGTGATGTGCCCAGCAGCGGTCTGCGCCCGCCCTGCCTCAGTGGCCTGTCTGGCCTTTTGAGTTTTGCCCCAAGTTGTCACAAAACCACAGGCCTGGGTGGGCCCTGGGGCCTTGGCCGAAGCTCGCAGTAGCCAGAGGTGCCTCCGCTTCCACGTAGCAGACTTCCGGGAAGGAGCCTCTGCTTTTATTGAGGGTCTTTCGAAGACCAGCCCCACCTGCCCTTCCTGGAAGGTGCCCACCAGTTTTCAGAGCAGGCGTGTTGAAGACCCCAGGACCCGCAGCTGCCGAAGGGTGTCTGCCCCCAGGGTGTTTGGGCTGGCGGGGGGCAATGAGCACCCCCGAGATGAGGCTGTCTTCTTACTGGTCACCTGAGAATCAGGGCAGAGCTGGCATTTTGTCCCCTCCCCACCCTACCCCGCAGCTCCTGGCCCCCGCCCCCGCCCACGGGCAGAGTCGGCCGCCAGTTGCTCCTCCTTGGCAGCTCGGAGCTGAGGCAAGTGGACGGGTGGCAGACAGCAGAGTGTGTTCTGATGGCAGGTTCCAGAAGCACCTCCAGGGCATCTGGGGGCCATCCCAACCTCCCTCTGCACCACAGGCCTTGCAGGGGGGTGTCGGGGCTGGCTTGGTTTTCTGTCGGCCACTTTGGAATAGGACCGGCTTTTCTGCCCCCGGCGTTGCGTCTTGTCGCTCTTGCTGGCTTCTCTGCCGGCCGGGCTGGCACCTTGCGCGTGGTGCGCTGCTTTGTGGTGTTACGGATCTTGTCTGTCCTCGGGAGCCGGGTTCAGTGCTAGCGACTGCCCTTTCCTCTCTGTCAGCCCGTGTCAGAGCGGCCAGACGGCCACTCCGTGAGAAGCGCTAGCTGTGCCCGTGTTCTGAGCGGGACGGGGGCGCGGTGTTGGTCTGGCCACGGGACAAAGGCTTTGTCTTACCGTGACAGAGGCCGGGGGCAGAGTGGGGACAATTTTTTTTTTTTAAAGAAAAACTACATGTACATAGGAGAGTTTGATTACCATTAGACTTGTATGTAGAACTTTTAAAAAAATGGCCTTAATAAAATTACAAGCAGCCTGCCTGGATGCAACTTTCAAACAAGGCGTCGGGGACCCGCCAGGGACGCTGGCACGGTGGCAGCCCTGCCGCTGCTGTGCCCAGGTTCTCAGTGCAGAAAGGCAGGGGCGGAGGGACACGGACCTCCGAGCATCCCTGGTCCGTGGCCCACTCCCAGCTTCCTCCAGCCAGGTGCACGGTGACGTCGTATTAACAGGACAGCCTCAGTCCGTTACTGAGTCCCTTTTCCAATGAGAACTCAACAGACTGTCCCAGGAAGGGATGGGGCCGTGCTGGGCCCCGGGGCCAAGCCAGGAGTCAGGGGCCAGGGGTGCCTGGGTTCTGGAAGGGTCCGCAGCCCTCCTGGGCCTGGGCAGGCCTCCCAGGGTCTGCATCAGGGCATTTTGTGTTTGTTGGGTTTATTTTGTTTTGTTTTTTAAATATCACTTCTCTGCTAAATATTGTTGAATTGCCAAGACTTTCTGAAACAAGACAGCTTAAGGGAACCGGCCCTTTTCTTTGTGATGTGCAAAGGCTGTGATCTTGGAGGCGCCGCGCCATGGGGCACGCGTGCAGACCCACCGCCTGTGTCTTCGCTTGCTCGGGGCAGGCCTGGGCGCTTGGTCGGCTCGGGGCTGGAGGCCGGGCCGTTCCCCCACCCCGCCCCTCCCTCGTGCTCCCGGCTTCCCTTCCGCCGCTCTGCTGTGCGGACCTTTCCCAGGACGGAAACGAGGCAGGGGCGCTCTGACAGTGTGACGCCCCCACCTGCCTTGGTTTACCCTCCGTCACTGCCTAGTGTGGTCAGTGTGTCCCCCTGAGGGGTCAGCCCCTCTCCGTGCCCTTCGAGGAAGAGGCTTCTGTGCCCCTCTCAGGGCCCAGCTGTCATTTGCTTGTGGGTTTTTGGCTCCGGGGAGAGGGTGCTGACGTTCGTGTCTTTGGCCTAATTTCCTCAGGGGCTGAGCTCCCAGGAGCTCGCCTTGCCCGGCGTCACTGCGCGGTGGGCAAGGACGGCTGATGGCCGTCAAACCCTCCTGCTGGGGCTCGGGTGTCAGGCTTGGGGGCTGTGGGACAGAAGCGGGTAAGAGGCCCAGGGGGCTTGGGCGGGGCTCAGGTCCCCTCTGCCTGGTCCTGGGCCTGAGAGCGCCGGGGACTCTAGCGCCCCCCTCAGGCAGACCTCGAGCTGGTTCGTAACCAAACATCTTTCCAAACTCCGGCTCTGACCCGGATTCCGAGTTCTCTGTATTTCCAAAGAGTGCAGCTCCCCTCTTCCCAACCCCGGCACTGGCTGGGGGGCGGGGAGGCCTGATAGTACTGGGGGTCCTCTGTTAACCCTCCACCCTGATAAAGCAGCAGCTCCTGTCGCCCTCACTGGGTCCCGATGGAGCCGTCAGTCAGAGGCTGAGGGGCCCTCAGCGTGAGGGTGGGACATGAAGGCCACTGGGGGGCCCCTGGCCTTGCCGTCGTCTGCAAGTGGTGCTCCAGGTGGGGGGCCTTGGGCGCCAGAGCCTCCCCGAGTGGCCTGGAGCCCTGGGGAGGGCTCCCTGGGGCATGTCGGCAGCTGGGTCCCTCTTGACCCTGTTCTCCTCAGACCATAGGCCCCCACCTCCTGGGGGTCTCACGGCACATGACTTGGGGTCCCCGGGATGTTCACCCCAGCCAGCTGTCCTGTTTCCCGTGGCCCCTGGCCAGGCAGGGGTCAGGCACCCCGCAGTGCACCCACACTGGCCACAGACACCGTTCTTCCCCAAGGAGCAAGAGGTAGGGTGACCCACGCCCCCAGGCCTCAGTTCTGGGGTACTGCCAAGGGCATGGGGGACAGGAGCAAGCCCCCCCATGATCTGAGCCTCAGTTTCCCTCCTGTCACTTTCTCAGACCTGCAGGTCTCAGGGCCCCAGGCTCCTCCTGGGCAGGGTGGGGGCCGCGGTTGGGCCTTGGGCGGTACTGGCTCCAGACAGCTTCAGAGGCTCCCTGCCCTCCACATTCCTGGCCAGCTCCCAGCATCCATCCCCAGGAGCTAGGGACATGTGGCACATGTTGGGGTCGGGCGGTGGCCCCCTCCGTCTCACGGGGTTCTGGAATTTGGGGGCCATCCATGCTGAGCCAAGCCCAGCCACCAAGCACTTATGACCTCTTGCCCAGCAGGTTCAAGGGGACATAGCTGTGGCCTTGGCCACTAGGCCCCGGGAGGGAGGTCATTGGCAGCCAAGGTCCATGGGCTTTGCCGGTCCCCTGGTAGGAAGCTGCCCCTGAGGGGCTGGTGGCCCCACTGATATATGCAAACCCGCCGGCCCAAGCCCTGTCCCCGCCTGTGCCCCTCTGTGCCCAGGCTGGCTCTGCCCCCCACAGCATGTATGCTCTGCTGCGGACGTCCCATGGGCCATGTGCATGGGTGGCCACAGCGGGCAGGGGCAGGTGGCTCAGGGCACACTCCGCGGTCCCTGCCCCATCCTCCGGCGCGGATGCTTTTGTCTTTGTATCTTTGCATCCTTTGTAATGAAACACAATAAAAATGCAGCGATTTCATCTCCGCCTCTTCCCATTTTTTCCCACCCCCTCCCCTTGGGAAATGGGAATGGCAGGGGCCCCTCCAAACACACACTCCCCTGACCAGGCTGGGGGAGGGATCCTCAAACCTGGGCCAGTGGCTGAGAACCCCGCCCCCCGGAATCCCAGGGCAGACTCTGGAGTGGGGGGTCTCAGCTCGCCCATGGCTGGGGTCCCAGCCAGTGACCACAAGTGGGCGGGATGTACCGGCAGACCAGCGGACCTCCTCAAGTGGGGGCTAGACCATTCTCAGCAGGCCGCTGGGCCCTGGCCTGTCGGGAGGGTTGGCAGCAGCCTGAGGTTCCCACTTGTCAAGGCATCTGTCTGAGGTCCCTCGGCCCAGCCCCGCCTGGAGCCCTGTCCCTACCGTCTCCGAGCAGCAGAGACCACAGCCGCCACCCCTGCACACACTTTATTTTCTCCTTTCTGAGTACTTCTCACTTTCCCTCCAGGCCCACTGCCCCTTGGGGCTGGGTGCGGATCCCGACCGGGCCACAGCGAGGGCACCCGTCCTCCCAGGCCCTAGGCCCGCCGCAGCTGCTGCATCTCGTAGTCCTCAGGAATGGTGTCTGCAGAGAGAGGGCAGGTGAGGGCCTGTGGGGCAGACTCCCACCTGCACCCTGCCTGCCCTGGGCGCCCTCGGCTCACCATTGCAGCGGTAGCGCAGGTTGGCCCAGATGATGTTCTCCTGGGAGAAGCAGAAGACCCCCAGGCGGCCACCCCGCATGGTTGTGTCCAAGATCACATTGCTATCAGCCACCAGCTCGGGGCCCTCGTAGAACCGCACCCTGAGGGTCGGGGACAGTGAGGCAGGGGGCTGGCCAGGCCCTCCCCTCTTGGAGCTTCAGCGGCCAGCCTTGGAAGGTGGGCCCCCTCCCTTCTGTACCCCCTGACTGGGCCACACTCAAAGGTGCTCGTCAGCATCAGAGCTGGTGGGGCCTCTTACTCGGGCCTCAGTTTCCCTGCGTGAGGATGGACCCCAAGGGCCCTGCACACAGTAGGTGCTGAGCAGAGCATCTGGGCTTCCTAGCAACATGGAATGGGGATCGAGGAATGGTGTGGATGAGCCCCCACCTTCCAGCTGAAGCCCCACTGTGTGCCACCCAGCGCAGGCTGAGAAGCAGGCTCATTCTGACTGCCCCGTAGCAATCTCGTATAGACAAGGGGACTGGAGACCCAGGGGCCCCAACTCTGGAGCCGGGGCAGAGCAGGGACTCCCGCCTGGGCTTGCGTGTCCCCGGCCCAGGCCACTGGCAGAGAGTGGGGTCCCCACCTGATGTAGCCCACTTGGGGCCGGTGCTGCAGGAACCAGCGGTAGGACGTCTTGTCCTTCCAGCCCACATTGCGGGGGTCCTTCCACAGCAGCCGCACCTGAGACTCTGTGTCCCCCGTGTGCCACAGAGCGTTCCGCAGCTGCTCCCCAGGGCCCGTGGAGGACTTCACTGCCTGCCAGTGTGGAGGGAAGGGGGTCAGAGACCTTGCAGGCCACCGGAGCCTCCCTAGAACCCTGCCTGCAGGGACAGGCAGGGAGCTGCAGGTGGTGGGGCACTGGATGGGAGACCCGCAGGAGGCCGTGAAGGCTTTTGGGCGGTCCGTGGGAGGACACAAGGACCCGGTCGGGCAGGGCCTGGGCACCTTGAGCTGGATGCCCGGCTCGGCCACAGCGCGGAAGGGGTTCGCCTGCCAGTACGTCTGCTCCATCTGCTTCCACATGACCACGTAGAAGCTGGAGCTGTCCTGGTAGCCAAAGATGAAGCCTGCGTAGTCGTCATCCGTGGCCGTGTTCACGTGGAACGTGCCCTCGAAGTCCACGCCGTTGAAGGCGGTGTAACCTGGGGAAGGGGCAAGAGCGACGGCGCTTGGCAATGCTAAACCCCACCCGCGACCTCCCCTGCAGAGCCCGAACCTGCCCCCTGGGCCCGGATTGCCCCAGGCCTGCCCCCTCCCCACCCTCGGAGCCAGGCACGGACACGCCCCCAGTGCCATTGGCCACGCCCCTCCAGAGTCCAGCCCCGCCCTCCCCGTGGCAGGCCCGCCTCTGGCCACGCCCCTGTGGCCACGCCCCCACCAGCTCCCCACACTGCCGAGTCTCACCCACTGCCAGGCCCGGGTCGCTGTTCATCGTCTGCACGATCTCCATGCCCTGGTGCGGTCAGAGGAAGGAGGCCTCAGGCTGGTCGTGGACACCCTAGGCTCCTTGTCTCAGCTTCGGCCCTGCTGTGGGGGTTCGGGGCTGCCCTCGTCCCCCACCTGGGCCCTGTCCCCACCTGGTTGAGCACTACCCAGTTGGGGTCAATCTGCGCGTCACCCTCCGGGTCCAGCACGACCGTCTGGAAGGCCCGGAAGTCAGTAAGGGTGACCTCGGCGTTCTCCGGACACACGTCGATCTTGTCTACCACCTTGTCTGCGTCGAAGTCGCCCTGGCACACATCTCCCACACCATCCCCTAAGAGCAGGTGGGAGATGCCCCGCGGCGGGGTCCGCGCCCGGTCACCCTCACGTCAGGCCACGGCCGCCCAGACACCACCCACCCATCCGGCCCTGCCCCGCCGCACTGTCGGCATCCTCCTGGCCGGGATTGGCCACCACACGGCAGTTGTCTCGACTGTCGGGGACTCCATCGTTGTCGTCGTCATCGTCACAGGCGTCACCCTGGCCATCGTGGTCTGAGTCCTGCTGAGCACTGTTGGGCACCGTGGGGCAGTTGTCCATAGAGTCCTGGTGTCCGTCCCCGTCCCTAGAGTGGGTAGGTGGGACAGAGAAACCATGAGACCCCCACAGGGTTTTGTCAGGGGCAGCCTTGACCCCCAGCTCAGGTGGCCTCCTTACTGGTCTTGATCACTGTCGCAAGCATCTCCCACAAAGTCCTGGTCGACATCGCTCTGTGGGGGAGGGGGCAGGGGTCAACAATCAGGGCAGGGGGACTCGGAGCCTCCCCTTCCACACACACCCCTCTCCCCACCCCAGCTGCACAGCGAGGGTCCTCCTGACCCCAGGGAACCCCCCACCCCACGCTGCTGGGACTGGGAGGTCATTCGCCTGGCAGGGTGGAATGCTCTAAGCTGGGCTGTGATCTCCTAACCGAGCCTGGGGCTCCCCTGGGTGGGGAAGGGGGGGAGCCCAGGGTCTGGCCTGCCCTTACCTGGTCCGGGTTGCTCTTCCGGGGACAGTTGTCACAGGCATCGCCTATACCATCGCCATCAGTGTCCTTCTGGTCTGAGTTGGGTGTCCTGGGGCAGTTGTCCACTGGGTTGCGGATCCCTTCAGGAATCACAGGTACAAGACAGGAACCCCAAGCTTGGGGCCAGGCCAGGATGGCTTCATTGGGGTAGCTTCACGGGGACTTAAGTGGATGGTTGGTGAGAGGGCCGGCTCTCACCCCCAGGGGCAGCTCAGCTGGGTGCCCTGTGTATACCACCCTGAGTCTCTATGTCCCCAGATGTACAAATGGCACCTTTTGGGCCCCAAACCCAGGCGCACATCTCTGTCTTCTTACTTCCTACCTTCAGGGCGCCTCCCCTCCAAACGTCCCAGCCTTTTGCCCAGCCCCGCGCCTGGCTTGCATGTTTCTGCCCGCCCCAGTCTGGGCGACCGTGTAGGGCGCCCCAGGCGAGCTCGCCCGTCCCGATCCCAAAACCCGCTGAGCCCCGCCCCGGAGCTGCACCCCGCCTTTCGGTAGCCGCCGCCTCTTTCCCACCCCTCGCTGAGCTCACGGTCGCCGTCGATGTCGTCGTCGCAGGCGTCGCCCCGACCGTCCCGATCTGTGTCCTTCTGGTCGTCGTTTTTCTGGGACCGGCAGTTGTCGCACGCATCGCCCCACTTGTCGCCATCCGTGTTGCGCTGGTCTGGGTTCCGCACCAGCGGGCAGTTGTCCTGGGGAACAAGGTGGGTTATGGCTGTTCAGTTTGGGAGGGGCAGAAGTCACTCCCCAGGGCCCCCCATTTTCGAGGTCTCGCTTCCTCTTCAGGGGACCCCTCACCCCTCCAGGACCTCAGAGACTCGGCCGCTCACCCAAGCTACGCCACACCCAGTCCCTCCCAGGCCCTGACCGTAGCCCCACCCCCTCATTGGGGACCCCGTCCCCGTCGGCATCTGGGTCACAGGCGTCTCCGATGCCATCGCGGTCCACATCCTCCTGCCCCGAATTGGGCACCGTCACGCAGTTGTCCTAGGGGCGGGCACAGCTGAGGTAAGGGGCGTGGCCAGGTAGTCCCACCCGCCCTCGTTCCTGGTCACACCCCTCCGACCCCGCCCACCTTGCGACACTGCCGCTCCGGGCACCGCAGCTTCTCGTCGGGGAAGCCGTCCAGGTCGGTGTCGCGGCCACAGAGAATCCCGTTGCCCGCCCAGCCGACGGCGCACTGCGGGGGAGAGTCAGTGGGTGCCCGGGCGTGATCGTCCCCCGAACCCTTGTTTCGCGCCCCACCCCGCCCGCACTCACCACGCACGACCGCGAGCCGTCGCGCTCCAGGACGCAGTCGGCCTTCTCGTGGCACTGGCTGGGCGAGCCGTCGGGACATAGGCGCTGTTCGCGCCGGTGGCAGCCGGACGCCTGGTCGCCCACGAAGCCGGGCTGGCACGGGCCGCACTGGAACGAGCCCTGCGCCCAAGTCGCCGGCGCTCAGCACGGGCCGCCCGCCCCTCGCCCCACCTCCCGCGCGTTCCTTCCCCCTCTCCGGCGGGCTCACCCGGGTGTTGATGCACACGGAGTTGGGGACGCAGTTATGCTGGCCGGTCTCACACTCGTTAATATCCGTGCAAACCTGGGGGGGACTCACAGGTCACCACCCCCCTCCCACTTGGTCCCTGCCTCCTCCAAATCCTCCCCCCCCTCCGCCTCCTGCCCCAACCCCGACCAGCCCCGCCCCCCCCTCCCCCTGGAGGCGCGGTGCGGAACGGGGCCACGCTGGAGGCCGAGCTAGTGGACGAAATGGGTGTCCCCTTCCCTTCTGCTGCATCACCGCCCGCGCCGCCCCTCACCTGCTTATTGGCCTTGGCGAAGGCCAGCCCCACGCCCTCGTGGGCGGGACCGCTGTACCCGGGCGGGCAAGCCTCGCAACGGAAGCCGGGACTGGTGTTGACGCAGCGGACCCGGGGGAAGCAGGGGTGCGCGGTGCACTGGGGGAGAAGGGGCCACGGAGGGTCAGATGCCTTCCAGCGGGGCCTCGACAGCCGCACCCCAGGGGATCTCTGATTTGAAAGAGTCAAGGGCCATCTGCCAGCACTTGGAGCCGAGCGCCATGTAGGACAGAGGCGATCGTCCCGGGGGTCAGAAGAGATTTTGCGTTGCTAAGGGCAGGGCGCGATGGCGAGGGGCCCCTGGAGGGGCCGTTCTGTCACAGGCGGGGAAAGGGATTACAAGGGCGGCAATCCCCAGCCGACGGGGGCAGTGGTCGTCGGGGCGTGCGTGCCCGGAGGTGGCGGGGTCGCCCGGGCAGGTGACCCCTGGCCGTGGAAGGGTCGTCGGGACTGGCAACGGCGCGCGGGGAGGAGGGTGGTTGGCGCAGACCGCCACCGGCAGTGAGGGAGTCGTCCCTAGCGATGGAGAGTGACGTCCCGGCGGCCGTCCGGGTTGGCGGTGACTGGGGTGGTGCGGGCGGGCGCCCCCCTGCGGTAGGGGGGTCGTCTGCGAGCGCGCTCCCGGCGGGAAGGGGCTCGTCGGGGCCAGCACCTCCAGCGGAGGAGGGGGTAGCCTGGACGGCAGGAGGCTGTTGGGGGGCGGTCGGGGGGATCGTCAGGACGCTGGGGTGTCGGGGCACCTCGTTGATGTCGGTGCAGTGCGAGCCGTTGCCAGTGAAGCCCTCGGGGCAGGGGCCGCAGCGCGCGCCACTCGCTGTCTGCGTGCAGGCCACGCCGGGGAAGCAGAAGCCGGGCGCGCAGTGCAGCAGGGGCCGCACGCTCAGCCCGGGGGTGCGCGCGGGCTGCATCCCTGCGGGGCGGGGCGAGCTGGTCAGGGCCGCGCCCCCGGGCAGAGCCCGTCGGGACCCCGCCCCACACGAGGGGCGGCGCCCCCGGGAGGCAAGACCGTGCGCTCCGCCGCCCCGCGCTCCGCCCGCCGGGTCTCCGGCCTCTCCGCGCCTCCGCGCCCGCCTCCCTTCCGCCTGTCCCCGCAGCGCCTCCCCGCGTCGCCCGCACGACCAGTCTCTTTTATCTCCGTTTCCCCTCCCTGATCGTCTCTCTCGGACTCCTTTCCTCCCGCGTTCCCTCGCTCTCGGTCTCCGTCTCTGGCTCCCCATCTCTTGCCTCTCCCTCCCGCCAGCCCCTGCCGCCCCGGCCGTGCTCACCGCACGCGTCACACTCCATCACCGTGTTTTTCAGGAACGTGATCTCCTTGACCTGCGGGGGCGTGGGGATCAGCGGCGCCCCAGCCTCTCCATCCCGGGCCTCACTTTCCGCACATCCCGCCAGCTCCCCAAGCTTCTCTAGCCCCGGACTCCGTGATCCCAACCCGCTATCCTCCCCGGCTCCCCTCTGTCCCCCGGCCCCACTCCCTGCCCCCTGCCCGCACTTGCTGCCGCAGCAGCTCCCGCACGTCCTGCAGCGCCGCGTTGGTCTCCTGCAGCTCGCGCAGCATCTGCGGGGCCAAGTCTGAGCCTGCGTCGAGAGGGGCTGGTGAGGCTGCGGGGAGCGCGACCCCACCTCCGACCCTGGCGGCCGCCGCCGGGGGATCCCCGACGCGCACTGCGCTCCCCGAGCCTGCGTCCCGCCGCCTGCTTTCTCCGCCCGCGTGTCCCAGCGAACGGGCCGGGAGCGGCCCCAAGGAGCCCGGACCCCAGGCCTCTCACGATCCCGCTGTCCGCGTGGGGGCCGGGGGCACGGCGTGGGGCTCCTGCGGCGTACCCGGTGCAATCTGGCCCTGGCCCGACGCTCCAAGGGCGGTCAGCGTGAGCAGGAGAAGGCAGGCGGCGGCCGGGGCCATGGCGGCGGCGGGCGCTGGGTGGCGGCTCGCTCTCTGCCGCCCACGAGGCCCGCGGGGCCTATTTATCCCCGCGGTACGGCCAGCCCCCGGGACGGCCCACCGCAGGCCCGCCCGGCGTCCGGCCGCAAGGTAAACAGACGGCGCTGGCCTCTGCGTTCAAGGCCCCGCCCGGACTGTCCGGCGGACTCGCCCGCGGGTGACTCGGACACGACGGGGAAACTGAGTCCCGGGGGCCTGTGGAGAGGGGTGGTGGGGCGGGGAGTTAGGCGGGACCCCCCCTCCTCGCCCTTCCGTGCACTTCTTTACTGAGAGCTTGCTGTGCGCCCTTCCCGGGTGCAGCTGCGAGCAAGGCGGTCTCCAAGGAGGCCCTCTTGGCTCACATTTGGGGAAACGGAGTCACCGGTGTCCGAAGGACTAAGACCCTCCCGCTTTGGGTCAACCTGACTGGCCAAATCCGGCAAATGATGTCTGTGCCTCAGTTTCCTCCCTTGCACGGCGGAGGTAATAAATATCGCTATTAATTGTTATTACGGCAGAGTGGGGGATGCTCAGGTGAGGATGGGACCCTCAGTTTTCCTGCCCGGGTCCACGGGACCTTCTCCTGGACCCCACCCTTGGGGGCGAGTGGCGCCTCCCACCCCAGCGCTGGCGGTTCCCTCTGGCCGTGCGGTCTTGGCGGGTGGATGGGAGGGTGTGGATGGGGGCGGCCTGACTGCCCAGGGGGTCCACTCCGCTTTCCGATCTGCGCAGTGGGGTGTGAGCCCCCCCTCCCTAGCGGAACAAGCTAAAGGGCTGTGGCAGGAGGAGATCCCGGGGCGCCCAGGGCTTGTTTGTGGAGGCCGCGCCATACCTTCCAAGCTGCGCTCCAGCTGCTGTGGGAACAACCTGTAATAAAAATAAAAATTCCTGCTAATCAGGAAAATTGTCCCTCCCAGGCCAGCCAGGTTTTTGAGCTACAAAACACCTTGGCCTCCTGGAGTTGGTTAACTCTCTCCACTCCTGCTTTCCAGTATGCACAGCCTCTATTCTGTAGACAGGGAAACTGAGGCCAAGATGAGGTCACGGCACAGGGCAAGGGTGAAGCC
>CAUYSK010040009.1:0-74789 GCA_963575035.1 Avahi laniger | reverse complement strand
AAAAGTGGGAAATAATTATTTCTAATCTTTAATTAACACTCAGTTTCACTAGTCTGTTAATAAATACTAGTATTTTATTTGCTTGGCGAATTATTGTTCATCTTCTACTAAATGCCAGCCACTGCCCTAGGCACTGAGCATGCAAAGATGAATAAGTCATAGGCTCTGATTTGGGAGAAACTCAGAGTCAAGACTGAACATAGTGAATGCTATGATGATGTACACAGATCCCTGCTTCACAGTGAGGAACTCATCCCTCCAGCTTCTTTGAGGGTTGATGACTGATGACTATTAGCTGGGTCCCTTTTTGAGACTTTAACTCAGCTTGAGAGACCTGTCTGATGCAAGGTCACACCCCTTTCCCAGAGGTGGTCCACAACAAATGACTATTTGCTGTGAGTAAATAAAATCTGGCTCCCTCATCTCAAGGGAAATAACTGTGTAGCACTATCTCAGCTCCAGAGCTTTCTGGATATTTGGCTGAAGCTTTGCACTACAACTCTTTCCTTTGCCAAACCCACATCTCCCATTTTCCAGTGAGCTCCTCTGATAAACTTCCTGCAAAAAAATCTCTGTCTCAGAGTCTTTTTTGTGGGGAATTCAAAATAAGAATTTGATGTGAGAAATGGTCTGAGAATGCAGAAGCTGAAACGCGATTTCAGAGACAGCTGTAGGGCACTGAAGATGCTGCCACTAGTATAAGTGGAACACTAATTGCTCTTGGATTTCTGTAGGAGTGCAAATGTCAGTATTTTCATGATTAGTAAACTGGGATGGGATACTTGTGGGAGGATATGTACTGGCAGGTACAATATAACAGGATTTTAAGAGGATGTATAAATGTTAATTATAAAAATAATAAAAAATTGGATGATCTTTCTTGAGTGACCTTAGTGTATTGGGAAAGACACTGAAAAGTTGAGATTATGGAATCACCAACTGAAGGCAGAGTGTGAAAGTCAGAGCACCACATTTGTAGCATAATGAACTCATCTCATGTAGCCAAACAGCTAAAAAGCTGAAGATCAGTCCCAGGACTTGTTTACAGGAGTTGCAGAGCTCCAGGGAAAGTTGAAGCCCTATTCTGGCAAGTATGCTATGTCAAGATCATAGCCATAGCCCTAATGTAGAAGGAGTGGGACTCTGAAATTTGGAACTAGATAGGATGATGCATTCATAAGCATTGAAACCCTAGCATCCCCTGAGCACTGTGGATCTGCAGCCCTGGGAACTCGGACCCAAGAAAGCTGTGGAAATGAGCAATAAAATACTAACTCATGGTCACAATAGGCAATCCACAGGTTATTGGTCAGTGTATAATATCAAAGCACTCAAAAATCAGGAGGTTAAGGGTAACCACTTCCCATAAAAGCCTTAATCTCTTGCGGAGTTTCTGATCCTGAGCGAGTTTTTAGATCTATAACCCACTAATTGAAGGAAAGGACTGTAATTTTTAGGAGTCCAGTAGTCCTTTGTATGACAGGAAAAAGTAATGGGCAAATTACTACCACTTGCATCTTTCATTAATTAAAAAAATAAAGCCCAATGCCAATTAGACTTTGTTGGGTTCTGTAGGCAGCATATTCCAACTTGAGAATATACTGCTTTCGCCCAATTAACAAGTAGCACAAAAAGCTGCCAGATTTGAGTGGGACTCAAAGAAAAAGTGATTGTACAGGAGGACCAGTCTGCAGTGCAAGCAGTCCTGCTGCTGCAGACCCAATGATATAGGAAGCATTGGTGATGGGAAAATGCTGTGCAGGGTTATGGTAAGCTGAGGAAGGAGGATCACAACTTAGATCCCTAGGTTGTGGATGAAAGCCAAGCCATTTGCAGCAGATGGCCTGCTACTGGGCCCTGATATAAAGCACCTGATTATGAAACGGCAATTGACTATGTGGCCAGAGCTACCCATAGAGAGCCACGTTCTGTCAGATACACAAAATCACAAGTCTTTCTAGGGTCCTCGACAATCATTGTACAATGGATGCAGTATACCAAGGGTCTGAAACAAATGACCGAAACCCCCTTGACATCCATCTCTATCTTACTGAGGCCTGTTCCTCAACTCACATTTCTAGCGACATGTGGGAAGAGGGAATATTTTTATGACCTACTGGTGGAGAATAAACATGTAAAAACTTGATGCATAAGTGGGTTGGCTTAGCATGTGAAAATGAACCCAAAATATACTGCTGCTATACTACAGCCCCAGCAGGGGTCTCCCTGAAAGTCATGACTGGAGGGAACTCTTCCCACTGTGCAGAACCTCAGGCAGTAAACCTGGTTATCCTTTATGCATATATGTGTAAGTAGGAAAGACCTAAAGGAAAGCGTGTGTTTGTGTGTGTGTGTGTGTAATATATATCTATACACACATATATATGTATATGTGTATATATATATATGTCAGCACCTTGAGCAATGGTAAATGGCTTGGTTGATGGAATAGGAGTGTGAAAAGACAAAGATTAGGAAATTGGAGACAGAGATTTCTAGGGAAGAGACATATCAACAAATCTTTGGAAATAATAACAAATTTAAACAATAATTATACCAAATCTTAGTGCACACTAGAGAGTTTCCACCAGGGAAGAGGCAACAAACCACCAAGTAGTCAAAATGATTCATCTTATTGACATTATTGAGCTTGGGACTTGAGCTAATGCAGAGCCAATCAAATGCGTGAATATAGATGATAGAGTCAAGCTGGCAATATTGAAGGTTATGTGCGGGCCCAGGAGCATTGACTACCACCTACCAGGGCCAATCTAGTTACTGTTACTACCAACTTTCTAAATGGTCAGCAATAGAAACCAACACTGAACATATGCCACTCTTACTAAAGGATAGCAAGTTGGTTCGAGTTGAGTACATTGGACCCTTTCCATCCTGGAAGGGGCAGCAGTTCATATTGACTGGAATTTATTTATATTCCAGGTATAAAGTCTTTCCTGCTGACAAGGTCTTAGCCAGTGCCACTATCTAAGTGCTCCTGAGTGCTTGGATCTTCTGATGTGGAATCCTCCATGGCACGGCATCAGACCAAGAAATCACTTTTGGAGCAAGAAGGTATATCAGAGAACCCATAATAAGGGATCCACTGGCTTTATCATATACTACACCAACAAGAATCTACTGGAAAATGAAAAGAATAATGAGGCACTAGTTTAGAGATAATACTTGGTAAGAACGGAACATCATCATCTGAAAAGCAGAACACCCCCTCCGTTAAACCAATAACTATTATGTAGTGCTGTTTCCAACAGGGATAACACATGGTTTCAGGAAACGAGAGGTGTACATAGAAACCACTCTGCTCACTGTCACTCCCAGAGATTGTATAGGGTATATGTACTTACTGTCACCACAACTCTGGATTCTGCCAGTTAAGAGACCCTTGTTAGCAAATGTATTAGCAAAACCCTTCCACCTGGAAACAAGGCAAGAATTTTATAAAACTTTCAGCTACAGCTGCCACCCAATCATGTTTGGGCTCTGTGTGCTGGAAGTCAAGGAAAGGGAGGTGTCACCATCCTGTCAATGGTAATCAGCTCTGGTAATGAGTGGAGGTGGAGGCTGCTGTTAAACAGAGGGCAAGAAGAACATGCTTGCAGCCCACTGAGATGTCTTTGGTATGTGATTTTCTAATTTTGAGGGTAAGGGGATGGCCAATAAAAAGCATGGTACTGGGTATTCAGACCATGAGGGATGGTCTGGATCAGTGATGTACTAGAGCCAGGTGGGTCATACTGGCTTTCATTTCTGTACATCTGCTCTAAATTCCATGTTCAATGCTATCATACAGGTAGCTTAAAATTAGCCATGATGACAATGTGTATGCCATACAAATTAGCTAGTACTAGAAATCAAAATATTTATTTTTATTTTTTTATTGAAATAGTGCTAGTTTGTCAGCAAGCCACAGGTCCAGGTGGCCTCCCAGGTAAGCCACCTAGATTAGCAGATGTGATTGTTAAGAGTGAGGGAACCTAGAATGGGTTGTAAATGAGGTACAAGATAAGAACCAGTTGCAATAATGGGGCTTCAATCCCTCCCACTAACTTCATCTTATAAGTTTCCCCAGTAAAAGAAATCGACCAGAATTCTGTAGACATTATTCCCACAACTTATTATATGAAGTAAAAGGATCCAAACAGCACAAGTACGGAACAACATGGTGGATGCTCTAAGGTAAATATTCTTATCATGGCCAATTTAAGCTACCAATGTGGTATTATTCAACATGAAGTTGGGAGGAGACATGAAAAATGATTCTCAGGTTGAATGCCAGTTGAGTTTGCAGGTTTTGCTCTCCAGAGAGCATACTCTGGGAGTGAGTTTAGTGGTCATTTATTAAGGAGTATCCTTAGGACCAACACTTTTGGAAGAGGAAAAGAGCAAGAAGGATTGAGTGAGAAAAGAAGTCAAGATGGAATGCAGGCCTGGACAGCTTCAGTCAACTCCAGGGAAATCTCTAGCACTGAACTGGTCAACTGGAGTTCTCAGACATTGGGCCAAAATAAACAGGCCTTTATATTCAACATTGATCAGTTACTGTATGAAACTTCCTAGATGCTGTGAACTTGATCAAGAAAGCTCTTTTCAGCTGAGGCAATCTCTGATGGGGCTGATAGGTGATGACTGTCTACTGACTTCATACTCAGCAGCGGGGCAGCAAGCACTTCCTTAAAGGAGGGACTTGGACAGAAAATCTCTATGTCTACCACAGTGCATATTATGCATTTCAGGACTAATTTTTCCAGCTCCTAGAAGGTTGGTAGCTGATGGCTGTCAGCTGAGAGTCCCTTTAAAAATTGTCTCAGCTGAAGAAAGCCCCTTTATGAAAATAAATATTTCCTCTTTAGAGAAGATTGGTTGTCTTAGAGACAAACATGAACATAATAGTCCAGTCTTCTCGTCTCAAGAGTGTCCCCTGTGAAGCACTATCCCAACAGCAGAATCCTCTTGAAATTGTCTGAGGCTTTTGTTGTGACTGTATCATCAATCAAATCTTCCCTCTCCCTATTTCCTCTTCCTTTAGTTCCCAAGTGTTTATCTGTAGGGCACATTCCAACAAACTTCCTCCAAGCCAATCTCCATCTCGGTGTTTGTTTCCTAGGCAACCTGATCTAAGAAGCGATGAAAGCAACTATAAATCTGTGTAGTAAAAGATATGACACAAGTAAGCAACAGCACCACTGAAGCACAGTGAGAACATTCAGGCTGGACTCGATAGCTGTGGATATGCAAAGAAGAGGGTCAGGGTAGCCTCAACGGATGAGAAAATGTCATCTGTCATCCATGTTGACCAACTAGAAGGGAGCCCTTAATCCACTCCAATTTTTTGAGGATATAGTAGTTAAGTTTTGCATGCAGATGTATGTAACCAAAGGCTAATTATGTTAGCTTTAAAAAGCAAGGGATTAATTTTTTTTATATATTAAGAAATTTTCAGATAAGTAGTTCAGAGTTTGTGTGGCAGATCCATAACATTAAAAATGACTCAGATTTTTTTTCTTTCTTTCAGCTCTACCTTTCTTGCTGTGTGACTGTTTTCCTCAGGCTCACAGTATAATTGCTGCATTTATAGAGAATAGTTTTCTCTCTCCACAGGAAGAATGGGAAAGATCAAAAAGAATAAGAAAAATCAAAGGGAAAATTGCAATACGCAGAAGTCAAATGACTTGTCCCCCTTAAAAAGAAATGATAAATGCCTGAGGTGATGGATACTCCTTTTACCCTGATTTGATTAATTCACATTGAATGTCTATATCAAAACACCACATGTACCCTATAAACTACTATGTACCCATAACGATAATGAAAAATTTTAAAAAATTAAAATGTTTCCCTAAGCAATTTCTGTCTCATTGGCCAGAGACAGTGCCTGCTGCACACCTGACTGCCAGAGAATAGAGAGGGCAGCTGGTCACCTTGCTTCCTGAACCAAATTATTAGTTAGGAAACAAGAGAAAACAGATACTGGGTAGACAATTAGTAGTGCCTACAACAGAAAATTACTATACAAATAAAACCAAAATAAACAGGAATAATTATTATTGTTACTGTGGATTACATATGGCTTAATAAATTCGAAACTTTATAATTCTCACCAGGTTTTTCTTTCCTAGCCAATAAAATTTTATCTTGATTATTTATTTAATGTATTAAAAGCAACCAGTTTCCAAATAACATAAAATGTATCTCTTAGGAAACTCACTAAAATATGAAGGGGGCATGTAACATGTTTAATGTAGCATCAATTACATATACAAAATAGCAAAACTTAAGTTTATCATGTGGGAGCAGTTTTTTCTTTCCTGTATCATATTGTTTTAAATTGTAAAAAGTAAAGATCAGGAAAGAATCCAATTTCTGCAACTGCTGTTCAAGCAAAACTTTCCACTGAACTCACAGACCAAATTCAAGGAGTACATTATTCACACAGTGTCTTACATACACAGAATCCCAAAATGATTTATAAAGTTAAATAATACAATTACACAGTTAAATAACCTCAAAGGGAGAAGAAAATTAAGAGAGCTTTAGGCAAGAGAGAAGAGACTTTAAAGAATTATATGAAAAGAAGAAGAGATAGCATCAATGAGGCAGAGAAATGTAAGAAGTTTTCTCCATATGCCAAGAGCAATAAAGGAAAAGGCTTTTGATCCTATCTCATAGAAAAACACCATGGAAGGAAGGGAGAATTAATGTCAGAGAACTGAGGGAATGGAATGGAATGGAATGGAGACAGATATTCCTTGAAATGTATTTTCTAGCTACAAGCAGATGTAAAATTTTAAAGGAGGTTGAGTATAAAAAAATCTTGAAATACAAAAATCATTTGATAAAATATATGCACATTCCAAAATTCCTATGCAACTATACACAGTCCTCAAAGCAGGAAATACAAAGACATATACATGACTAGACTAGCAATATTGGATTATAAGTGAACCATCTTTCTCCACCCATCTGTCTTTATACCACAATGTTTAATGTTTTATTAATATAAATAAATCCGTTATATAAGCCTTCTTATTGTTTTACAGTAAAGGCATTCCACAACTTGAACATCATCCCTGCTTTAGTGAGAACTGCAGTATAATTGATTTATTGCTTTGGTCTGTCTCTTTATTCAACCCACCTCCCATACCAATTCCATCAACTCATACATTTTCTTTACTTGGAAATTTTAGCCACAGCTTATTCTCATAGCTTATGTCCCAATTATGACCGCTTGAGTGGAATTCTAAGGTATAATAAACCCAGTACTAGATTTAGAGATAAAAGGAAAACTTTAGTAAATTTGCTCAGTCATTCCATTGTGTATTCATCAATGTGCCCCTTAACTTTTATAAGCCTCATTGTCCCTCCCTATGAAAGAAGATAATAGTTAATGGACCACAGAGATAGAAACAAATTAAATGATCGGCATGATAGAAAGAGGAGAAAAACAAGACATTTAAATAGAACGAAAGTTGGTGTCAGCTAAAGACAGGAAATGGCAGAAGCTTATTTCAATATTATCAACAGAATATATAAAACATATGTGAGTGCTTTTTGAATTTAAAATGCATGTATATAAACTATTCAGCTGAGGAAAGTCAATTCTAGAGAAAGTAGAACAAATTACAAGACCATCTTTGCAATTAGAAAGTCAATTCTTCAACATTAACTATGCATTCCAGATCTGCTCCTAGAAACCTCTTTTAATATAGGCGACTTCTGGAGATGTAATATTGCATTACTTACTGTGTTCAAGTAATTATATGTCTTTACAATCCATCCTCTCTACTGGATATTTTGAAAGTTTAATCATCTTTTATTGACCTTTATACTGGGACATTGAATTAGTATAATACTGTAGAGTGCAATGATAGGCAAAATTGTATGTCACAGATACTGAAATGATTGTATTTCAGTATTCAAAACCTCGTCCCATGCACTGCATTTTCAGTGGAATGTGGATTTCATTAGCAGGCATCTTTGCCTTTTATTGTTATACTGTTCAAGAGAGAGATTTGTAAAAAGGTTGTATTGCATGGCATCTGTATGTAAGAATGGAGTAGAACCCACAATTTGGAGGGAGGAGGGGGAAGAGACAGGAGAGCCAGCAGAAGCTGGGATGGTGTAGATATTGGGAAAGAGGGATTGACAAATACTTGAGGAGCAGCTTCAGTGACAGACATGGAGATATTGATATGGAGATATTCACATTATGGAGTCAGATGAGAACGGAGAAATTAGGACACTTTGCTAGATGTCATGCAAAGCACTTTCTTATTTTTCCTCTTTTGTGTAAGACATACGTTTCCTTTCAAGCCTTTAATTTAATTTAATTCATTGTTGTTACATGGATATATTGGATAGCAGTGAGGTCTAAGCTTTGAGTATACCCAACATTGGAATAGTGTACACTGTACCCAACAGGTAATTTTTCTTCCCTCACCCTACTCCCACTCTCCCTCCCTCCCGCCTTTGGACTCTTCACTGTGTTTTATTTAATTCTGTATAACCATGTGTGTCCATAGTTTAGCTCCCACTTATAAGTGAGAACATTCAGTATTTGATTTTCAGTTCCTGAGTTACTTCACTTAGGATAATGGCCTCCAGTTCCATCCAAGTTGCTGTAAAAGACATTATTTCATTCTTTTTTTATGGCTAGCAGTATTCCTTGGTGTATGTATACCACATTTTATTTATCTGCTCATCATTTGGTGGACAGAAGTTGATTCTTTATCTTTGTTATTGTGAATTGTGCTGTGATAAACATATGAGTACGATAACAAATGGCCAAAAACATGAAAAAATGCTCAACATCACTAAACATTAGAGAAATGCAAATTAAAACCACAATGAGATATCACCTTACCCTAATCAGAATGACCATTACTTACAAAGTCAAAAGACAATAGGTTTTGGTGCAGACATGGTGAAAAGGGAAGGCTTATACACTGTTCATGGGAATGCAAGTTAGTATAATCCCTGTGGAAGGCAGTTTGGAGAGTTTTTCAATGAACTAAAAGTAGACCTACCATTTGATCCAGTAATCCCACTACCGAGTATCTACACAAAGAAAAAGAAGGCATTATATCCAAAGCCTTTTATTTTTAATATTTGATATATGTTTTCTTTTTTGTACATGACACTCTGCTGGGACAGGCCATGAGACAATGCACGTGAGACAGACCTGGAGATATTTATGTGGAGATATTTACATTATATAATATTATTAATAGTATATGTACACATATCTACACACACACAAAATTGGGCAGTGGCAGAAAGTTATGACTTTGGGAAAAGAAAAACAGACTTGCATTTGAAACAATTTAAGAGGCACCATATATCTTAATTCCACTGAGATTTGTTATGATCTCCAATCAGCACTGACAGAACAAGGCAGTCATGGTAGTGTTCCTAATGATAAGGAAGGGTTAACTGGAACAAATAATGTCTAGAGCAAAATAAATATAACAAATCATTTATAAAATCCAGCTCCTATGACAATATCATAAAACTTGACTTTTAATCTTATTTCTCTGGTTTTTTTTGAAAGAGAGGAGTTTCATTCATAGGAGAAATGTTCCCTTTTATGTCTCTCTTGCTACCAATTTGACCCTTCATGTGAAAAACTCTGGAGGCCCCAAATGTACCATTTACAATAAATTATGCTCCCAAGCTCATAATTTTAGTCACTTCGGATTAAATAACTAATTTTAGTCATTTCTTCTATCTCAGTTTGTTGTTCTCCTTGACTTCCACATGATATTTTCCTAAAGTCATCATTGAACAGTCTGTTTATTAAAATGTTACAATGAGAATAAGATAGTGATGAATGTTAAGAGCCAGAAGGAGTCACTATCATCGAAAATTGCTTTAGTCAGTGCAGTTAAGTGAAAACATATGTTGATAAGAGTCATATTTGTCAGTAAAGCATATTCTTGTGGCTTAATTTGTTCTACAAGCCCAACCTCTTCCTCCCACTGTTTCTGTCTAAACACAACATTACTTTCTCTCTTTAATTTTCTTAACAGTGGCCCTGTAAATAAATGCAATAGCTTAATTGTACTTGTTTGTGAGCTATCTATTTTAGTGTGGTTCTAAATGATTACCTTTTCCAATTATTTTTGTGATGCTGCTGCTCATAAAAATAAGATAAAAGCCAGTGACTATAGCAGAGAAGAAGTGATGGGTACAGAAAAACATGGAATTGCATTGCAAAAGGAATGTAATGAACTTCAGATACCAGGTAGTCTTTCCTTCCAAATCATCAACGTCATCAGAGGCTGAGGCCCAAGTTAAAAGACTTGTCCAAATATCCATTAATTAGAAGATCTCTAAAAACCGCACAGTAGTGGATGCTGTGGTATTAATATAATATCCAGAGATCTGCCTTCCACAACTGAGGCTTTCATTCCTCCAGTTGTTGGAAGAGTTGGCTGCTGAAAGGTCACAAGTTAAAACATCTCCAGGAATTGCCCTTATAGTAAGGATGAGTATAATTCTCAACCAGGATTATACTCATGCTCCAGAATATACCACATCAAATGGCTAAAATATATAGAAGCTTGGCCATCTTTTCTCAATTTAAGATGTCTCTGAATGTTGTTTTAAGCTCTACAACTCCTCATGAGATTGGCAAAGGCCTTTATTTGTAAATTGCATCACAGTTCAACTTTTATCTCCATACAATCTTGCTTCTCTTGGTTCCCCAAAAATTTTTTTCCAAAATTATTCACGAATAAATATTCTTTATAGAAATTCCCACCTCAGAGATTGTTTCTTAGAGAATCAAATCGATAGCACACAGTTGGACCAATTTAATAGTCGTCTAATTACCAACTTCAGAAATTCACAGATTTTCTAAACTGTCTAAATTTTTTAATCAAATATCAAAGATTGGAAGATTAATAAAGATGATAATCTGAGGAATTTATACTCCTAATATATTACTTCTCAATATTAAAGTAAGAATTACAGAGTTTTTTATTGTTAAAATTAGACAAAGACTAGTTTTAGAATCCAATCACTTGTTAGACAAATATTTATTGTGTATATATTATATGCCCCCCATAATGCAAAGAACTAATAATGTTAAGACAAATATGACACAGGTCCTGCTATCAAGGAGAAGATATTTAATCAATTATTTGCAATAAAGTGTGGCAATAAAGCAATAGAGATATATATATGATAAGGAAATGGGACAAAAGAAGTGTGATTATATTACTTTGGTGAATCCAAGAAAGCTTCATATAGAAGAAGATATCTTAGCTATGCATGCGAAAATTGATAATGAGATCATGAGGTAGAGAAGCAAAGAGTGAAAGGAGTAACTCAGGCAACTACAATACCACATTCAAAGTTACAGAAGCAGCAGGCAGAATATCATGTTTGAGAAAACTCAAGTAATTCAAGACAGTCAGCATGGAGGACCTGGAAAAAGAGTGGCAGGACAGAGAATGGGGACACCTTGGACTATTAATGCTCTGACTATTAATGTTCTCTGCCATCCAGGGAAAGGCACGTAATTTCTGTAATAGTATGTCACCTGTGTTTTAGAATGATCATTCTGGAAATGATAAACTGGAAATATTGGAGAGAACCAAGACTAGGAATAGGATAACAAGCTAAGACACTCTGGTAATAACACAAATAAAAAATGATGACTGTAGTGACAGTTGTGGTAGAGAAACATGTACAAAAATAAGAAAAAGTACAAACAAAAGGACACACTGACCAAATTCTCCTTAATGCAAGCCTCCACTTTGTAGATACACATAGCAAAGACTCCTCAGACTTCTAGTGACCAGCTATAGCCAAGTCATACTTCTAGGTATGTTCCAAGTGATCATCCCATATTAAAATCTGTGTTCCACAGCCAAGTTTTCAAGAACCTGCTAGATAGTCTGATAAATTATTATAGAATTTAATTTTTTGATATTTAATATCTCCTATAAGTTTCTATAGTTTAACAAGAGTCCTAATTTAAAATGTCTTAACACTGGGGAAGGAACCACTAGCAGTGAAATTACAAACTGTCATTGAATTTTCCCATGCATAAGGTCAGTCCCCTTTCCTATATACGTATCTCCTATCCATCAAAGAAAATTGGAGTATAAGTTGGAACATGAAAAACCTAAGTAGAATTAAACTGCATTTTCTGATATGGAGGTTTTTTTTTAATTTAATATCTTTATTGATATAATTATGTGAATTTTATCAGTACTACACTTAAAAGTAGTGATAAAGAAATTTAACATTCCTATGATGCAAACCATGGATGAAAGAATATGGCTTAAAATTGGAAGAAAAGAAAGAATTCTGAAATATCCAATACATATTTAAAAATTTTAAAAAATACATTGGGGTCCTTACATTCCAACTTTTGAAATTTACAAATAAGTCAACAGATTTCATAAGAGATAAGGATATGTATCCCAAGATTAAATAACTTACTCATGTTAATGAAATAGCCAAGATGATAATTCAGGTCATATAGTACACACAATATTTCAATTTCGTGTTTTTTCCAATTCTTCATGTTTAAGAAACTCACCACAATTCTACTACATTTAAGAGAGTGAAAAATACATACTGGGATGTATTTGGTAATACAATAGCCAATTTTAGGCATTTCTTTTCATTCCATTTCAACGACATCTTAAAGAAATTCTTTACTAACCCATTCAACCAGATGATATATTTCAACTTTTATAGATTTGTCTCTAAATTGTATCTCTTATCAAAATTGTTCCCTCTGAGCAGCCTAAGTAGAGCTCTCAGTCACTCATCTCTGACCACAGAAATGTTTGTTCCTCCAGTTCTGGGAATTAGCTCTTCAGAGAGAAGCCACTCACTTTGAGGGTTGGCTTCAAATCCTTTTTGGTAAAAGTAGAATATAAATAGATTTGATTTAATAATGCTGAGTTCTTTAGGCTTCTTGCTTCTTATCACCAACAATTCTGGTTACTTTAGAGATATTCAGACCAAATGTTCAAAAGCTCTCATGTTGCAGTCTCTCAAAAGCTGAGTGGTGGAGGCAGGTGGAGGCAGGCCTGCTGTGAGATCTATCTTCAGACATCACTCAGAAAAGGGCAGCAATAAATAAAAGGAGATGATCACATAGGCTCAAACCCATTCTTCAGAGTCCATATTAAAAATTAAAGTGCTGGCATAATATATTCATTGTAACAAATATATTATTATATATTTATATATAATATTTTATAATATAAAATATCAGAGAAATTTGTGTTAAAGATAAGCAGAGGAGAGTGAAAGACAATTAGCAAGAAAAAACAATGATGCATCAGCGGGAGATGTAGGAGCCATACTGAAGATGTACAAATCTTTCTACACGATGATTTAAATTAGTAATATTTGCAAGATTTTATTGTAGAACTTAAGTACACTGAAACTTTGTAATAGAATTTACAGCAGTATTTTGACTGTTCAATGAATTTAAAAATTGTTATACTTGACTTACATATAAAATGCATCATTGCCTTTAAATAACAAAGTCAGATTCAGAAACAAACTCATTGAAAAAGAGTTAAGAGTTACTCACTTTCTAAGAATATAAGTGATATATCTATGCTAAGTGAATTACTCCGTATTTCAGAGCAAGAAGAAAATCCCAAGAACTTTATTAAAAATTAACAATTACAATGGGATTAACACTAGCATTGATCTGTTTACATAATAAAATATCGATAAAATTCTATAACACATAGAACTGTTACAAATAATTAATTCTGTGAAAACGGTAATGAAAGTTACATATTTAATATTGTACATATTTTAATTAGAGCATATTTAATCATTTATGATTATAATTTAGGTATAAAATAATTTATTTTCATTTTACAGAGTTCTTGTTGACATCTACTCTTAAGAAGTTAATGAGAGAGTGATACAGAGTAAACTTTAGATAAAAAATTATGTTGATGTATATGATTTATTTTATCACTATATCAAAAGTCCTTATAATGATGTTTGGGTTTATGGAAAGATTCTTTTCTTCTACATTAGAAGACTATTAAAAAATGATTTCAAACTATATGATTATGTAAAACAGAAAAGAAAAGCATATTTTTCTTACCAACAAAGTTTTGATGAAAATAAGAATATCTTTAAATTTTTTAACTTTGATTAAAAATATAAGTCAAGTGCTTTGATTTAAAAAAGGAAATTTATGACAAGATTTGATAGGAATTTAAATTTGTTGAAGGCAGGAACTAAGATCAAAGGAGAATATTTGAATTATCTATTTGGAAGTAGTTATAGGTTTTGAATTAGAGGTTTATTCTCTAAAGTAGAGGTCCTTATAGTAGCTTTTGGAGCTTCCTGATACTCTATTAGGGAGTTGGTGATTTCATAACTTTTTCCATAATAGTTCTATGTTTACTGATGGTGCAAAAACAATTGTGGATAAAAGTGTTGGCAATTTAGCATGATCAAGGAGGTGGCAGCACACTGTCCTGGTAGTCATTGGGTTTTTTATTGCCATATCCTCATAAAAAAAAAAATGTTTCATTAAAAATGATCTTGATGAAGTGGGGAAATCATTACTTATATTAAATCCTCACCCTTGAGTATATATTGTTTTAATATTTTGTGTGACAAAATGGTTAGTACACATAAAGCCTATTGTTGCATACAAAGTGTAACATTTGTATTGAGTTGCAAGGTAAACTAGTTGCCTTTTCTCCTGAACCACAATTTTTATGTGAAAGAAGGATTGATAGACAAAACGGTGATTGAACAGATATGGTCTCCAAAAGATATGAAGTGAGTCTACGACATCAAGAATAACAAACATTTCGTGCTAATGATGAGGTTGAGCCTTACAAAACAAAATGAGCATTTTGTAGAACTTGTATTGACTCCCTGAGATTGACAGCTTCTCAAAACTTAAAACACTTTCAGAAAAGATTAGTAGTGACATTAACAAAGACTGTTGATATTGTATCATGAGATGTGTCAACACTTGTAAGGTCTATATGATTCCATGGACCAATATTTTCCAAATAGCCAATTCATGACCCTACAACATCATATTTAAATAAAAGAACTATTCAGAATTTACAGTAGACTCAGGGTGGGTTTTATGGGAATGTGTTTTGTATATTTGCTGTAATGTTGAGTGAATATAAACAACCAAATATGTACAGCAGAATTTTACTGGATCTGTTATCAATTTATTTCATCTCAGCTTCAGATTCATCCTTCAATACATGCTCTGTCCTCATAGAATTCCTTTAAGCATCTCTTTTTCTTTCTTTCTTTCTTTTTTTTTTTTTTTGAGACAGAGTCTCACTCTGTTGCCTGGGCTAGAGTGCTGTGGCGTCATCCTAGCTCACAGCAACCTCAGACTCCTGGGCTCAAGCGATCCTTCTGCCTCAGCCTCCTGAGTAGCTGGGACTACAGGCATGTGCCACCGTGCCCGGCTAAGTTTTTTTGTATATATTAGTTGTCCAGATTATTTCTTTCTATTTTTAGTAGAGATGGGTTCTCGCTCTTGCTCAGGATGGTCTCAAACTCCTGATCTTGAGTGATCCACCTGCCTCGGCCTCGCAGAGTGCTAGGATTACAGGCGTGAGCCACCGCGCCCGGCCTTAAGCATCTCTTTTTTATATTGATTATAACATTAACCTTTCTCAGCTGTGGATGCTGGAGCCACATAGCAGGAAGAAGGGGTCCTACTCTTTCCAGCTGCCACATAGTCGGTCACTGTTGTGGGGGATGAGGACGTCCTGTGGAGCCCTGCCCCAGCCAGTTCACAGCACATGCAGTCCCTCAGCAATCTTCCAGGGGTGGCCTGGAAATGACCTTCCAAGGCCCTCTAGGCACCGAAACTTCTGTGCTGGAGGTTTTCCTCCCATACCAATACTTCAATTTTTTTACAGGACCTCTAGTAGCTCCACTGCGCAGGGTTGCGGTCTTACCACTTGCTGTCTCTGCAGGCCATGCTGCTCACCTTCACTCGGGGACCCCTACCCTGGTGCATTCCCTCGCCACCAGTTGCTGATTGCCTTGTCCTGTCTTTCAAAAGATTTTTTCTGCTTGCCCACCTATTACAGATCAGCTTTGGCCTGGGCAAACATGCATATTCTGCTGCTCAGTGGATTGAACGGCACCTTTTCCATTTTCCAACTGATGCTGGAACCCAGCTTTGAGGAGGAGCCCTCTTCCCAGTTTGTCTTTCCTTGGGTACTCTCTCACAATCCCAGGGTACCATATGAAACTTTTCTACATCCTATAGGCTCTCTTTTATCATAGCTTAATAATTAAAACTTCCTCTGTTATCTAAATCACTGTGGTTTCTCCCTTCTGATCAGATACAGGTGGATACACATATAATTGCGTCCTTGTCAGGTTCGAGTTCTCATCGTGTTCCCTGGTTCCTGGTTCCTAGTATGGAAGAATTTACTGGTACTGAGTTGACAGAATGAATGAGCAAGTCAAACAGGAATAAGGAAAGCAAACAGCAAGATTTTTAAAGCACAGTAGGTTCTCAGGTGGGAACGGGTCTATCTCCATGAGTAGAGTAGACCCTGGGTTTTTAACACACTTCTACTTTTGTGTCTACGTTTTATGGTATGCTAAATGATGGACGGAATATTCATTTTGATTCAGGGATGAGGGGTGGAGATATCCTGGAACCGGGGACCCTCCTTTGACTTGTCCTTATACGGTAACTTCCAGGGTTGCCATGACATTTGTAAACTGTCATAGAGCTGGTGGGTGTGATTTTTACCGTGTTAATGAAGGTAGTTCACTTCAGGTCACTCCCAGGTCCTCTGTGTACATGTCTCAAGGTGTCTGTTTCTGCAGCTGGGCCATCTCTTTGGTTTGTGGTTTTCTTACCCTCCTTTAATTGGCCCGTGATGGTTTCTTTACTGAATCTCCCTTGCCTCCCCCCGGCCCCCGCATCTGTTTCCCCTTCCTCCAGATCCCTTCCTAACATCCTAGGCTGTAAAAATACAAACACGTCTGCAAGTCATTGTTGAAGAAAAGGAAAGTTACCCATAATCACACAACCTTGATATCCACATATTCTGCCACATGTTTATGTGGAGAATTTTAAGTTATTGTTAACATGCTAGAGCATACATAAAGGCAACACTGGTCCTGTTGGATTTACAGACAACAAAATAAATTTGGAGACTGTAGATTGTGTGATCGGTATGAGATAGGGATTGATCTGGCAGAAGTGCTGTAACTTGAAGTGCCTGGAACAGTGCCTGGCACATATGATAAATTACGGAAGGAAAGGAGGAAGGAAGAGCATCTCATAAATGACAAAGAATCTAATGTGATTGAGTGATTTTTAATTCAAAGACAGTTCAAGTTGATCTCCAGTTTTTAATGTATATTTTTGTCAAGTAGCATTGTCAAAAATATACATGGTTTATTGTGACCTAAAAATGAGAATTTTCCCATGGTTTTCATAGCATTCTCAGCTACTTTAATTCCAGTTCTAATATATTTGTTAACTTAATTATCTTTATATGGAAGTTTTATTCAGTTCTTATGAACAATTTAAGTCAAAAGTTTAAAATATGATAGATATCCATTCTGAGATGGATGACAGGTTTAAGCTGTATTTTGCCTAAATATAATGAAGTTAGAAATGCAATACAAGTGTAGACTATCTACAATTTTAAAGAAAATACTGAAGTAAATCTTTTCAGGATTAACAGTTATGTTGGCTTTGAAATGATCAAAAACATTCTATTGATATCAATTAGCAAATTATAAAAAGATACATGGAAAAAATAAATGGGAAATTTTAGACATTAATTTTTAGTTTTTTTCAACACAAGATGGAAATTAAAAAAAGAGGTAAAACAAATTTACCTTTATTCAATGATTCAGACAAAAGTTACACAAATTAGAATGGTGAAAATGATATATTCTGTTCTTTTAATGTCTTACTGCAAAGTCTAATATCACTTTCCTTTAAAAGAAGCACATTGATTTCCTAAAGTGTTTCATTTCCCCACATCACTGAAAGAATTGAATGTTAATAGGAAGGTGATGTATTTATGTGTGTGTGTGTATGAGAGAGAGAGAGAGAGAGAAATGTAACTTCATGGATAAGTTTTTGAAAGATACAAGCTACATGTGAAGCTTTTAAAAGACTATAAAGACCATATAGAAATCAGAGAACAAAGAACAATACAAGGACCTCATGTAAAAAGCAGTCTCATGTGACACTTTTTTGGCTGTGCAGAAGCTTTTTAATGTGATCAGGTCCCATTTATTTATTTTTGTTGTTGCTATGATTGCCTTTGGGGTCTTCTTCATAGATTCTTTGCCTAGGCCAATGTCTAGGAGAGTATTTCCAACGTTTTCCTCTAGAATTCTAAAAGTTTCACACCTTAGGGTTAAGTGTGTTACCCAGCATGAGTTGATTTTTCTGAGAGGCGAGAGGTGCGGATCCTGTTTCAGTCTTCTACATGTGGCTATCCAGTTTTCCCAGCACCATTTATCCATGAGTGGATTAATAAAATGTGGTATATGTATACGATGGAGTACCAGTCAGCTATAAGAAACAATGGTGATATGGCACCTCTTGTATTTTCCTGGATAGAGCTGGAACGCATTCTACTAAGTGAAGTATCCCAAGAATGGAAAAATAGGCACCGCATATACTCACTATCAAATCGGTTTCACTGATAAGCACCTCAGTGCACATATGGGAATAACATTTATCAGGTGTCGGGCAGATGGGAGGGGGGATGAGGGGACGGGTACATACATACATAATGAGTGCGATGAGAACTGTCTGGGGAATGAACATGCTTAAAGCTCTGACTGGCTGGGGCAAAGGCAATATATGTAACCTAAACATTTGTACCCCCTTAATATGCTGAAATAAAAAAAAATGTAGTCTCAAAAAACGTAGCGAGCTGTGTGCAAATGCTTTCTTTGTAGAGACAGTATAGGAGGAAAACAAAAAGGAATCCAAAAATTCCTTTTAACTTTGTAAAAATTTCTTAGAAGTTTTCAAAAATAAGGTAGACTACATCAAAGGAAAAAAAAAAGAGGAAAGAGGACCTAATTTTTGCAAAATAACAAAGGCCGATAAGGTTTGACATTGACAGAATAATGAAGGATGGTGAACCAGCTCAGAAAAATAGATAAAGACGATCCCATTCCCTTAAATCAGCTTGAATTCTTCCTATTTGGTTCAGAATCTCTGCCTCAGAGCAACACTGTACATTCAGACATATCTATTATGACACGGAGGAAATGTGCCCAAATGTGGGACAATTTAAATAATATTTAGAAGTAGTTTATAAATAGTAAAGTAGACAATTACTAAGTATATGAAAAGTGTTACAATTGAAGTCTAAAAGAAAGTTTCAAGACATCCCAAGACAGCAACAAAAGAAACTTATGAAGTAGAGAACAGATGAGAATGAAGAGGAGGAAAAAGATGATAATTAATAATAATAAAAAGATGATAATAAAATCATATAAAATAAAATAGACATCAATCTATCTATGCGTATCTTGGAATAGGAGAAACAAAAGACAACAGAAATGAAACACTTTAATTTTGAGATGTTGTCTGTTGGTCTCGTTAAATGTACTTTCAAAATTGGATTATAATTGCATTATAGTGGTTAAAGATGTTCTGGATTGTGTGACTAGCGTACATAAAACAGCTATGCTTCATGAACATTTTATATAAATGTATATAAATGTATATTTATATACATTTAAAAAAATCAAAAGATGTTCTGTTTTCTTCATTCTGTGTACTTTTGTCTTGGTTAGCACAACATTTAAGATGTTTTACATTTAAAAAAATTCTTAGATATCTTAGTCAGTAAATTTCCTCATACAATTTTTAACAGCTAGAAAAATTCTTGGAAGCACATTTAGAATTTTAATAAATTAAAATGGGAAAATTACCTTGATGTTTATAGCTTTCATAGAGTAACATTGCCCTTTGAACAAATTATATGTAATTATGCCATAGCGAACATTCATTAAATTTAGAGTCATCATTCTCTATACAGAGAATTAGAATTTTATTTTCATTCTTAGTTTTGGAAAGAGGTTCATCTAACACGATAATTTACTTGATTTATTTAGTTAAGTGAGTACTTTTAAAATTAAAATGATAGACCTACTTTAGAAAATGAAGAGCCAATTCAGGTATTAAAATTCCAATGAAAAATTTATGTTAAAACAATACCTGCAATGCTTATTTCGTACATGAAGAGTGTTGAAATGTTTCTGAAGGTTAAAAAGTGGTGTTTTGTTAAAAAAATCAATGTGTTTTTATGTCAATATAAGAGCCTGAAAGATAAGGTAGAGAGGAAGTAGATCAATGTTTTAAGATTAAGTCTTTGCAATATAAAAGATAAATGTCTATGAAAATTGCTGGGTTAGGGTAGCGGGAGTATGGGTGATTTGTCTATTTTTTTTCTCATTTTTCCTAAGCTTTCTTTATTCTAATAAGAATGTTTTTGAAAATGTAAGGGAAAAACACCTTTAACAAAATAAAGCCATATGTTTTAACTCTTTATAAGTAGCTCCAGGCTTAGGACATAAACCTTAATTTAGACCAGAGGTGTAATAGTAGCCTAGAATACTTTAGGAAATTCAGGTAGCATGTGAGTGGGGAAATGAGATGATCTTTGTGATTGATTTTACCTAGCAAATATTATTTTTGCTTAGTATTCAAGAAACAAAGTGATTTTCTTTCCTTAATATGGCTTATGTATATCCTGCTCTCTTTTCTCTAAAGTGTTTTTATAAATCATATGCTCTTTGACACCGAAGTTCAAAATATCTTTTTTGTTCTTAATTATGAAAGATTATGAAGAAGGTCACTCTTAACTACCACACACATTGAAGTGTTGAAAGTAGTTCCCTATGTACCAAATAAACCCAGGAGGAAAGAAACAAGATCCTTTACTCAGTGTGTATTCTTGAACATTTCTGACAAGTAGAAAGAAACTCAAATAGCAGCAGAGTGTTTCCACAAACTGGATACATACAAACATTTCTGCTCAAGAACAAAGTTATACCTCTTGTTAAAGGTCCACTTGTACTTTGTTCAACTGCAATTTGTTCTTAAGAAAATATTATCCCTGTAATTCTACCAAATCACTGGATCCTTGAATGCTTTGTCTTTTAGAACTCAGTTGTCAAAATTAAAGCATTGGCCTTTTAAAATCATTTCATGGGTCAGAAAGAAAACAAACATCTTTTTTCTTTTTTGTACTGTTGTTTATTGTTCACTGCCTCCCAGAAGGTGACACAACAGTGTTGCCCCTTGGCACTATCGGGCACAATTTAATCTTTACTGCCACTGCTTCTTACTTGTAAAATGCAAACATCTATGTGTACTTTCTAAGTAAGTTATACTAATGCCCATAGAAAGCTGCATAGTTTCAATTATTAATTATGATGTTCGGAGGCAGAAGGAATTTATTTTTGAAGTTAGATTATTTATGTTCTCATTCGCTACCCACACATTCTTGGGGTTGGGTTTTAGGGGCATTTTTTTTTCCCTTGGGGAATAAAAAAAAAGACAACAAAACCTTACTTGTGGAACTTAAATTGTCCAAAGTGTAGAGCTCAGCAGTTTCAGAAGTCATATTTAATACTCATAATTCAAAGATGGAAAAACACTTACCTCCCCACAAAACAAAGCTATCTTCTTACCAAAGCATATTTCGTCAGCTGTAAATGTGTTTATAATACAGTAATCCTTATCAAAACATTAGCTTCATTGTCAGTTACTATTCTGCCCACCTCTGCTTTCCTCTTCTTTTATGATTAGCATAGTTTGTAATTGATGTTCTCTGTTTGCTATGTACTTTTAAACTAACAAAGCAAACAAAGTTCCTGGAACAGCTCCTCTCACCGCTATTCACCTCAGGCCAAGCCCAGGGAATGTTCCCCTCAGCAAGGAAGCAGCCACTCCTTCCCCTGGGAAACAACAAGCTAAGGGAGTACCTCAGTCTGCTGAGACAACAAATACCAGTGAGTCATTTATTTGGTGGCTGGTTCTCTTTCACCTTCCACTGTCTCTTCCCTATAAAATAAGAAAGTCATTGTGGTGTCACAGATCCAAATCTACAGTAACAAAGATAGGCATTATGACCAAGGATAGCTGTTCCAAAAATAACTGAGAGGAGTCAAATAACTTGTTAGGTAGTGCAAGAATGTGGTAGTTCTGTGAGTGAGATCCATAGATTGATACAGCTTTTGGACTCTCTAGATAACAAAGTACATTCTTTACCAAGATGTAAGTACCTGAAAGAATGACATATGTGATGTGTATCCAGCAAGGAAAAGTGCTCTTTCCATACAAAAATTAACTTGGCCATGGCTTGAACAAAGAGAGGTCAGGGATTATGTAAAACAGAAGAAAGAGAGAAAAGTGATGCAAGACAAAACAAAGCATAAAAAACAAATGTACAAATAAAAATAATAAAGAGTAGGACCAAAACGCATGATTTTCAACAAAGAGTATGATCCATTAGGATCAAATCAATTACTTAAAGTATATCTTAGAATTCTAATTAATTAGTTAAGCATTCCATATTTTAAGAACAAATAGATATCATTTAATCTTTTTACCATAACCTGTAAGATAAAGTAAAAATATATCCCCTAGCAAAATATATAAGGTTCTTCATTGTCTCCTCTCATTTTATTTTTTTCTAATCCCACCACACCAAGTTAATCATAAAAAATAAATGATTAATCTCCAAATAAATCATTCATTTCAAAATAATGTTCCTTCTGTCTAGAATGCCTTGGCCACTCACCCCCTCACACCTCTTTTTTATTTGCCTGCCTAACATAATTCTACGTAAAAGTATCACTATTTAAATATTTCTTTCACTGCAAAAATTCCTTCTTATATATTCCTATAATATATCCCATGTACTTTTATTACAGTATTTGTTGTATTGTTAATTAACTGTTGATATGTCTGTGATATTGCCTAAACTGTGGAAGGCAGAGATCATATTTGTTCATTTTAGTGTTTGCAATATTATCTACTGTATTGAAAAGCAAAACTTTTTGTTATAATAACATATCTAAATGATAAAAATGACTGAAGCATATCTGGGTACTTTTCTCATACATAGTTCAGTTCAGATTTGTCAGTAAAAACTATTCTAAATTAATTATTTTATATTAGAAATATTAATAAAGGAAAATTGTATCAAAGTTTTCTTCTGATTAAAACTTACAATTATCCTCCTGAGTATTTCTTAACATAATATGTTTCTGGCATAATTGTCAAATCCAAAATTATTCAAATGTACATATTTTTCTATTAGTGATCAAAGCAAATATATTTCCTTAGGCAATATTATAGCACATATAACTTAGCAATTTTTAAATTAGATACTACAAATATAGTGAATTGCTTTGAAATTCATTAGTGAGTCACTTATGAAGTAATAATACATTACTAATATTGATATCTCAGTAGTGCATATTTATCTTTGTTATAACAAGTAATTATCATCTTTTTATCAGATGAAAATATACAGGTTTGAAAACTTGTTTCTACTTAATATCTACTCTCTTAGCCCACAAAAACCTGCACACTCATATTTGCAGAAATTTTTTCATAATCCCCCAAAAGTAGAAGCAATGAAAATGTTCTTCAACAAATAAATGGATAAACAAACTGTGATACATTTATACAGTAGGATACTAGGCAGTGATAAAAAATAATGAGCTATCAAGCCATGCTTTAATGGATAAATTTTAAAAGCATATTGCTAAGATAAAGAAGCCAGTCTGAAAAGACTACATGTTGTATGATTCCATTTTATATTCTGAAAAAAGCAAAACTATAGAGACAATAGACAGATCAGTCTATTAGGCTTTTAGGGTCTAGGGGGAGGGGGCACATTAAATAGGAGATTTTATTTTTAGGACAGTATATTTTGTAAGATACTATGATAGACGCATGACAGTATGGTTTTGCAAGAACCCATAGAACTTTAATGTACAAAGAACAAAACTTAATGTATGAAAATTTTTAAAAAATCATTTGGGAAATTGGGAGACTCCACAGGATGAAATGCAGAATGTGACAAAAGAATCCCATTATAATATATGTGTGCGTGTGTGTGTGTGTGTGTATACACGACAACTTTACAGAAAGGAATGGGAAAAAGATGTTGACTTAAGTAAACTTTGGAAATGAATGGAATCTACAAGAATAAATGCAAAAAGAACTGTACATAAATACTGTACTCTAGCAAATAAAGTTGTGTCCCCCAGGGGTAGAGGTTAACAATTTTAAAACACGTATACATGTATACTGGAACTGAATAATTAAATAAATGAATGGCCAATGATGGGGGATTTTTTACTGTTGAAGTAGGAGGCTAGAGATAAAGCAAGTAGAGAAGGCTAGAATGATCCATGTGGTAAAGGAAGAAAATCAAAAACATCAGCATGAACTCATGTTTATTAATATTGATACAGAAGGTAACATCTGGAAATATCTACAGATGTGTGTTTATATACATGGATTAGTATACACACATATCTTTCCTTGTTTTGTCAGCTACGAGAGCCTAGAGATAATGACACCTCATAACAATGAGCACATCAAGTGCTCATATCTTGGTTTCTAATATCATTGTCCAGTTAAAGAAATCAGTGCTCCTTGGAGAAAGGGCTTATACTAGGAATAGGGCAGGAAACATACAAAATGAGCCTGAAGCAGCTTATAGTGCAAGAAAATAAGTGCTCTAGGAAAAAAATAAGAAAGAAGGAAAGAAAAAATGAAAGATAGAAAGAAAGAAAGAAAGAAAGAAAGAAAGAAAGAAAGAAAGAAAGAAAAGAAAAAAGAGAGAAAGAGAAAGGAAGAAAAGTAAAAATAAAGGAAAAACTAAAAACTATATCAAAGGGACACAGGAGCCAACTGGAAGAGCTCCCTAGGTGTAAAGCTGAAACATGGTAGGATGGCTGACCAGAGACACCAGCCACCAGAGCAGTTCAGTAAGAAGGAGAAGTTTTAGATGAGAAAGAAAAAATGAACAGACAAACATAGATTAGATGTGAGTCTGAAGGAAGGGTGCCACAGCCTTTGGGAGACTCCACAGGAAGAAGTTGTGGTGCAGAACAAGAAGGAGCATATATCAACAAAGATCAACCCTCAAAAAGCTCGAAGTCCAGCAAGAAGAGTAAGTTGAGTGATTTGTTTCCCCCTCCCTTGCATCTCTGACAGTTGGTGTGCTCCTGAGCTGATGGAGAGACCCACAGGCTGCTGCTGCCAATGTGCAGGGAATTTCTTGTGGACAGGACACCAGGTGCCCAGTCCCCCTGGGGCACTTACTGCCCCTATAGATCCAAGCTGGGATGGCAGGCGCCATATTGTTTCTCCACCCACCCTGCACCTTTGTCCTCCCAGGGGGCTTCAACTCCTCAGGTTTCATCCTGATTGTTCCCACACAGACATTTCTCAACTCCAGTCCAGACTTCAGGAGCCACAGGGGTCTAGTGGGTCTCAGGTGATCTGTGTGATTTGAGAGTCTGGACATTCTGGCAGGCTGCCTGCTGGAGAGAGGGCTGGGGATGACCAGAGTGCTAGCATTCCTTCATTCAGACTCTTTTCCACCCCTTTCTCTCCCCAACCATGGCTGCCAAGAAAGACAATTAAGCCACCACATGAAGGCTTCCACAAAGAGCAGGGCTCAGGCTTTCCCTCTTAGGGTCCTGCAGCAGACTGAGGGGTTCTTAGACTTTCAGCTCCCTGAAAGCTGAAAGTCTCCCAGGCCTCCCTAGTACTGCTTGCTCAGTGGCTCCATCAGAACAGGGCATGCTGAGGCACAGGGACATTGATCCTGCTTGGGGACTCCTTGGGTGACTCAGGACCAGCATGCTTCTTCCTGGCATGGTCAGGAATTGATCTTCTTTGTCCCAGGAGTTGAGGGAGCCTGTGTGGACAAATCTGGGGAAGAGTGCAGCATGAGTCCAAGCTGTGGTGTGCTTAAGGGGCACCCTTTTCCCCATGGGAGGGCTACATTCTCAGCTCAAGCCGGGATCCTGGGTGGAGAACCTCCTAGTATATAGCACAGTTGTGGGGAAGCTTGGCTGTCTTGGGCTCCTTCCTGTTGGCAGACACCAGGGGAGACTATGGAGCAGAAAATGGGGGATAGGAGCAAGGTCCACTGCAGACTTCCAGTTTGTGGATCTCAGATGGACCCGCTTCCACAAGCAAACTTTCTGGTTGGGTGGGGTCACTACAACCCTTCCCTGGTGGCTCTGCCCAGAATCTGGGAGCAGACATTTGACCCCTGTCAAAATGGCTTTGTCAGCTTGTCTGGAGCCTAAGGGAAAGCTCACCAAACCCAGCTGCATTCCCCCACCCACCTCTGCTGTGGCAGAGAATAAGGGCTCACCTGGAAGTTCAGGGGCCCACACACTACCTAGGGCTTTTGAGTGTTTCTCCTGAGGGACCAAAGACAGTCACAGAACCCAAAAGCAACATTGCAGCTTGTTCCTTTTGGCACCTACTACTGGCAGGGAGATCAGTGTGCATGTTCTTTACACCATTTATTGAATCAATTTTACAGAATGTGTGAGGGACCAAGCAGTGGCCATTTGGGGAGCACCTACCCCTCCCCACAGAAAAACTGCTAGATAAGTGTAGAAAGAACCCAGCCCCAGCCTTAGCATACAAGAATTTAGCCTCCTCCCCCAAGAAGAGCTCTCCTGGTTAGGAGAGCTTGTCCTAACCCTCCTACTGGAAGCTTCCCCTAGTGGCTGGAAAAGCAACTTCTGAGCCCTGCTTTGCAAAGCCTTTCAGGCTGCCACAACCTAGCCAGGAACTGCCTTGCTCCTCCCCCTACCTCAGTGGTGGTGATCAAGAAAACCCCTGGGACAAACAGGGTCTCTTCTAAAGCTTAGGGCACTCAAGTACTCCACCTCGTGGACCAGAGTCTACCATGGACACAAAAGAACATCTTGGCAGCTGGCTCTATCAAACAAATATCAACCAACAACAGGGAGAATAATGATATAGCTCATCATAGTGTCTTCCAACTCAAGGAAGAGAGGGTGTGGCTGATTGACACTCACAAGTACCACCCACCATCACTGAGAGTAAACTGGGGTACCTAACTTACTACACACTTTTCGGAAGAGGTGAAGATGGCAGGTCAGAGGTAACTTGAGAGATACAGAAAACCTGCTAGAATACCCCATAGGTAACTCAGGACCAGCACTGCTCTCCCTGGCATGCTCAGAAATTGATCTTCAGGGACCCAGACACAAGTCTGTAAGCCAGGCCTAGCATGCACAGGTCTTGACTGAAAGGCCAGATGAGAAGGAATCAATGAAAGAACTCTGGAAACATGAACAATCAGAGTGAAAGGACACCCCCAAAAGAAAACAAAAACTCCTTACCAATGGATACCAACCAACATGAAAAAATTGAAATGACAGATGAAGAATTCCAAATATGGGTTGGAAGGAAACTCAATGAAATACAAGAGAAAATAGAAACTAAACACAAGATATCACAAAAACAATGCAGAAAATGAATGAAAAATTTACTAAGGAAATCAAATTATTAAAAAAAAAAAAGTCCAAGAGAACTCCTGAGAATGAAAAATTCATTCAAGAAACCACAAAACATAGTGGAAATCCTTAATAATACACTAGATAAGGCAGAAGAAAATATCTCAGAGCCTGAAGAGAACACCTTTGAGTTAAACAAGTCAGTCAAAGAAAAAAAACTGAGAATTAAGAGGAAGGAACAAAGCCTACAAGAAACATGGGATTATGTAAAGAGGCTCAACATAAGACTCATAGGCATCCCCAAGGGTAAAGAAGAAAATATATAAGGGTTGGAAAAACTATTTGAGGGACTAATTGAGGAAAATTTCTCTGACCTTGCTAGAAATCTAAATATTAGGTACAAGAGGCTTAAAGGACCCCTGGGAGATTCATTGCAAAGAAGAAAACACCATGGCACACAGTCATCAGACTGACCAAAGTAAACACAAAAGAGGCACTCCTACGAGCTGTAAGGTGAAAGCAGCAGGTTACTTACAAAAGAAATCCCATGATACTAACTGCAGACTTCTCAACTGAGACTTTCTAAGCCATAATGAACTTGGGCCCCATTCTCAGTCTTCTGAAACAGAATAATGGCCAGCCTAGAAAATTGTATTTTGCAAAACTAATTTTCTCATATGAGGGAGAAATGAAAACTTTCTCAGACAAGCAAACACTGAGGGAATTTGTCAAGACCAGACCTGCCCTGCCAGAAGTACTCAGAACTGCATTATACACAAATCAGTACAACAGACACCCACCAGTGTAAAATCACCAAAACGCTAAAGGTCAGAGCCTGGATACCACAATGGCTCAAGAGGTAAAACAAAGCAACACAGTTCTACTCAACAGGATGAACAGAAATCCACTCCACTTATTAATTCTTTCAATAAATGTGAATGGCTTGGACTCTCTAATCAAGAGACATAGGCTGACTGAATGGATAAAAAATAAAAGCCAAGTATCTACTGTCTCCAGGAAACACATCTAACCCACAAGGACTCATTCAGATTCAAGGTGAAGGAATGGAAAACAATATTCCATGCAAAGGGAAACCAAAAGAAAGCTGATGTGACCATTTTCATATAAGATCACATAGACTTCAAATCAGGAAAGGAAAAAAAAGACAAAGAGGGTCATTATATAATGGTGAAGGAAACACATCAGCAAGAAGACTTAACAATCCTAAACATTTATGCACCTAACACAGGTGTGCCAAGATTCATAAAGCAAACCCTACTTTATCCAAACAAAATAATAAACAGTAGCATCATAATACCTGTGAACCTAATACTGCACTGACGGAACAGGACAGATCCTCCAGGAAGAAAATAAGCAAAGAAACGATGGACTTAAACGGGACTCTAGAACAAACGTGCCTAATAGACAATTACAGAACATTCCACCCCAAAACCACTGAATATATGTTCTTCTCATCAGCTCAAGGAAGATTCTCTAAGATTGATCACATCCTAGGCTATAAAACATGTCTCAAAAAATTGAAAAAAAAATTAAAATTATACCATGTATCATCTCAGACCACAGTGGCATAAGATTAGAGATCAATCCCAAGGAAAACACTAATCTCTACACAAAGTCATCGAAATTAAGCAACCTACGGCTGAATAGTTATTTGGTCAAGGAGAAAATTAAGATGGAAATCAAAAGATTCTTTGAACTAAATGACAAACAGGACACAAGTTATCAAAATTTGTGGGATTCAGCAAAAGCAGTCATATGAAGAAAATCATAGCCATAAACGCCTACATCCAAAAGAAAGAAAGATCCCAAATCAATAATCTAATGAATCATCTCAAGGAATTAGAAAAAGAAAAGCAAACCAATCCCAAACCCAGCAGAAAAAAAGAAATAACCAAGATCAGAACAGAACAAAATAAAATCAATAGCAAAAGAATTATACAGAAGATTAATGGAAAAAAAGTTGGCTCTATGAAAAAGTGTATAAAATTGACAGGACTCTCACTAGATTAACCAGAAATAGAAATTACAGGACCACAATAGGCTCAATCAGAAATGAAAAGGAAAAAAAAGGAAAAGAAAAAGGAGATATTATAATCGATACCATGTAAATACAAAATATCACCTCTGAATATTATAAAAATCTTTCTGCACATAAACTTGAAAACGTTGAGGAAAAGAATGAATTCTTGGAAACACACAACCTCCCCAGACTCCATCAGGAAAGAACAGAACTCCTGAGCAGATCAATATCAAGTAACAAAATTGAAGCGGCAATAAAAAATCTCCCAACAATAAAAAGTCGCAGACCAAATGGTTATACAGCTGAATTTTGCCAGACTAACAAAGAAAAACTGGTACCTATATTGCAGAAATTGTTTCAAAACCTAGAGAAAGAAGGAATCCTCCCCAACTTATTCCTCAAAGCCAATATCACCTTGATACCAAAGCCAGGAAAGGACACAACAAAAAAGAAAACTACAAACCAATGTCCCTTATGAATATAATATAGATGCAAAAATTCTTAATAAAATCCTAGCAAACTGAATTCAGCTGCACATCAAAAGAATAATCCACCACAATCAAATGGGCCTCATCCCAGTGATGCAAGGGTGGGTTCAACAGATGTAAATGTATAAATGTGATTCACCACATAAATAGAAGCAAAAACAAAGACTATATGATCCTCTTGATAGATGCAGATAAAGCATTTGGAAAAAGTCAACACTCTTTTATTATAAGAACTCTTAACAAAATAGGCACAGACAGAACATATGACAATATTATAAAAACCATATACAACAAATCCACAGCCAACATCATACTGAGCAGGGAAAAATTGAAAACATTCCCACTTAGAACTGGAAACAGATAAATTTGCTCACTGTTACCACTTCTGCTCAACATAGTGATAGAAGTCCTAGCCAGAGCAATTAGGCAAGAGAAGGAAATAAAAGGTATCCAAATGGGGAAAGAAGAAGTCAAATTATTGCTCTTTGCTGACAATGTGATCTTATATCTACAAAATCCCAAAGATTCTGCCACGAGACTCTTGGAATTGATAAATAAATTCAGCAAAGTCTCAGGTTTCAAAATCAACATACACAATCAGTAGCACTCCTATACACCAACAGTGAAGTTGAGAATCAAATCAAAGTCTCAATACCTTTCAAATAGCAACAAAGAAAATAAAATACCTGGGAATATATTTAACCATGGAGGAGAAAAACTTCTGCAGGGAGAACTATGAAACACTGAGGTAGTAAATCACAGAGCATGTAAACAAATGGAGAAACATATCATGGATCTGCAGAATCAACATTGTTAAAATGCCTCTATTACCCAAGTGATTTACAGATTCAATGCAATCCCCATTAAAATACCAACGTCATTTTTTACAGATCTAGAAAAAATAATTCTATGCTTTGCATGCAACCAGAAAAGACCCTGAAGAGCCAAAGCAACCTTAAGCAAAATGAACAAATCGGGAGGCATCACTTTACCAGACTTTAAGCTATGCTACAAGGCTATAGTAACCAAAACACCATGGTACTGGCACAAAAACAAAGACATAGACCAATGGATCAGAATAGAGAATGGAA
The DNA here is from genome assembly GCA_963575035.1 of Avahi laniger. Classification (NCBI taxonomy): domain Eukaryota; kingdom Metazoa; phylum Chordata; class Mammalia; order Primates; family Indriidae; genus Avahi; species Avahi laniger. The sequence continues at coordinate 43,623 of CAUYSK010040009.1, read as the reverse complement.
AGCAATATTGAGTTTCCTCAAAGAACTAAAAATAGACCTACTATTTGATCTAGCAATCCCCCTAATGAGTGTTTATCCAAAGGTAAAAATATATTTTATAAAAAAAGACACTTGCACTTAATGTTTATAGCAGCACAATTCTCAATTGTGAAGATGTGGAAACAGCCCAAATGCCCATCAATAATGAGTGGATTAATAAAATGTGGTATGTGTATATCATGGAGTATTACTCAGCCATAAAAATGGTGAACAAATACCTTTTGTGACAACCTAGGTGGAACTGGAGACTATCCTCCTAATTGGTGTATCATAATAATGGAAAAGCAAACACCACATGTACACCACAATTTAATTTCAATTAAATTGAAAATAAATGATCAATACTCACGTGTACATATGGTAGTAAAATTCACTGGAAATCAAATGGGTGGAAGGGGTTGGAGGTTATTCATGCACACCATCTGGGTGACAGACACACTTAGAACTTTGGCTCAAACCATACAAAAGTAATTCATGTAACAAAAATGTTTATACCTCTGTAATGTTCTGAAATAAAAAAAATAAAACTGAGACAATATAGGCAACAAAGTACTATTAGATTATAACTCAAAATCTTATGAGGAGATCTCTTTATCTCTCTCTCTATATATATATACACACACACACACACACACACATATACACACAAATAAATATGAGAGTAAACACATTTTCTAATCAGAAATATTCTAAAAATATTTTATGGATATTTCACCCTTATGAAAATAGAGTATAATTACTCATCCCCTTAGTGTGAGCTGCCATAGTACATAGTACTGTATGGAAATGGGAGAAATAACTTTAAATCCAGGAGACAAAATATAGATAAATCCTGTTAATATTAATAGTATATATCTTTGATATGATGTGATGAAAATGGCATTTTTCCTTTGTGGGTTTTTTCCCTAAAATTCTACAAATTTAGTGAAAAAAGACAACTATTAACTGAGGGTCATTTTTCAAAATACCAGTAGGAAGTAATTCTGACAAGAACTCCTCAAAAACAAGGAAAATTGGCATAATTGTCACATCCAAAAGAAGGCTAAGAAGACATGATGACTAAATATAATTTGGTAATCAGGATGGAATACTGGAACAGAAAAAAATCAATGAGTGAAAAGAAAGGAAATGTGAATAAAGTGTAATCTTTAGTTTATAATAATGTGTCAATACTGAAAAACATTTTCAGAAGAATCCTGTTAACCTTGTATTTTCTCATTCTCTTTCTCTCTCACACATGCACAATAAACATATGCACAGAGTATGCACACACTAGTGACTCACATAGTACACAGAAACTGATATGCTATGGCATTGCTAGCATTTATTTGCCTTTAGTAACTCCATACTTATTTCACTTCATACTTATTTCACATATCCAAGAAGAATCTTGTGTTTAACCTCTATTCTATAATTAAGATAAGCTCAAAACCGCATCACTTCCAAATGTTGAATCCACAAAAAGATTCCAAAAAATCAAAATTATTTTTTACTTTTTACATATTTTCTATTTGATGTGTCTTTTGAAGTGATTGGGATTGTGTATGAGTTTTTAAAAATATACATATATATAGGAATCCAGAAATAAATTTTCTAATATTCCTATCTTTTATGGAGATACATTTGAATGTTAACTATATCATTTTTTCTAAACCTGCCTTTTTAGTAAATGACTCTTTACACATGATTATATTGTTTTAATGTGTGGAAGAAAGATCTAAAAACATAGTAATAAAATCATTTTGTATAACTTCAATCAAAAATTTTATGTTAATATTACAGCCAGTGGATCATGAGCACAGTCCAAATTTCCAGTTTCTGCAAAAGCTTAATTATTTAATCCTTGTCTGTTGTTATCTAATGTGTTCATTTTAGAGGCACTCATTGAAATGGACAGAATAGCCAGATAGAGGCCATGTATTGTATTGAAACTCAGGGAATGTGAAAGTTTCAAAAGTATTGATGGTGGCATTGAGGAGGCTAGTAAAATAAGTATGTCACCACCAGTGAGGTAATCTATTTGAGGTTGTATAGGAGTAAGCTTTGGTCAATTATTCTAAAAACTGGTCTGAATCAGTATTGGATTGAAACACCATTTAATTTAGTGCTGAGCCTCCATTACAGAAGAGCAAATGAAATTTCATGATGGTTTAGTACATTTAAACTGTATGAAAGTGACTAAATAAATAAATAAATAAATAAATAAATTGTAAAATAATATTTAAAGAATTCTCCAAATTTGTCATTCGCTGAGCATTTTTAAGATCAAATTCCTTACACACACACATGTGTGTAAATGTGCATGTTTATGTGCCTGTGTGTATGTGTATGAGGGACAGCGAGAGTGAACACTAGGACACTAGAGCACTATCTCTCTACTTCTAAATCCAGCTTCAGAATTCAGAAATTATTTTTCAAATAACATCTCTCATGCACTTATTACTCCATTTATTTTCACTATTAACAAAAGAAATTTAGAAGCTTTCATTACATTAATAATTGGCAAATACAAAGACCTACCGGGATAATAATCATTGATATCTGGTTGTTTTAATACACAAACCCTGGAAGGATTTTTGTAATCAGATATATGCACGGAATAATGTCATTGTCTTAAAAATTATTTATTTTTAATATATAATGAAATAATATTTATATAATTAATAGTATTTATATAATTAAAAATTATATAAAAATATGTTTATGAATGAAATGAAAAAGTATTTATTATCTCATTTGATGAGCAAAAAACACTCTTACTCAAAATTGGAAGGTATTTAAAAATTTTATTTTGGTTCCTTGATATGCTGAGAGCCAACATGACAGCTCTGATCTTTGGTAGTTGGCTAGGAAATGGAATTATATGTCCTCATATTCCATCATTAAATTTATCAAAATTTCAAAGTAAAGTTGCTGATTTATTTAATATTTTTATTCCAACACAGATAAATGAAATACAAGAATACTTTGAAAAGGCCGTGATGGAAATGAAAAATGTAAATGACTTAAATTACTGGCAATGCAATTATAACTGTACATTATTAAAAACGAAATTGAGTCATTCGTATTGTTATAATTGTTATAAATCACTCTAAATGCTACTTTTCTGTGTTCTTTATTGATTTTATTTTTGAAAAGTCCAATTTGTTTTAGATTTTATTGAACACTTATGTCTTAAGGATCAGATACGTTTCTCAGCACTATATATATCTCTGTGAAGTATTATTAGCCAATAATTATTATTATTGGGGAGTTTTTGTGGATAACAAAATGGGTTTCAGAGATCAGGTAACTTATCCCAGTGTACACCCACAGAAGTGTTAAGAGACAGGCCTGAAATTCAATTAGTCTGATTTCAGATTCATGTTCTTAACTATTATGTCATACTTTCTCAATACACCTACAGCCTTACTGATGATACAGATAAAATGCAATCCTTCAATCAAAGCGGATTATTTCTCCATATTAAAATAAGTAGCAACTATAGGGCAGAATACTTAAAGTACTACTTAGCATAAATACTTAATTTGAAAATACAGAATGGAGAGGTTATAAAAAATCATAACAAAGACCATTTCTATTACACAAAATGTGTTCACTTCTACTTGAGCTAAAAAAAACAATTGCTTATGACATTATCATTATTTTTCTTGTGACTGAAAGCTTAACAAGTGTCATTTAGTAATAACTGGTTATTACTAATATTAAGTAATTTTATGTGCCTAAATAATTCTTGCTGTCGACTGTGGAATTATGGCGTCATTCTAAATTTTGCTTTGGGCTCCAGTGTCAATAGTTGTAACATTAGCTGAGTGGGAAGTCACTATTATAAGAAAATGAGTGGCCAACCAATTATGTTCGTGTAATCTCTACATATCTAGAAGAATTATTTTAGTAAATGAATAAATCCATGAAGCAAACTTTATAAAGCTCTCTCCTCCATTTTACTTAGTAAAGAGATAAAGATAATTTTCCTTTCATAATCAATTTTCATTTTGTCCCAACAAAACAGCAATTGAATGCGGGCAATTGTTTAATAATTTAATTTTTTATTTTTTTTTTAAGTTTTAACTCATTGAAAAGTTTATTATGGCAAATGTACTAGCTAGCAGTATTACATAAATATTCAGAACATATATGCTCTATTCGTAAATACCAAACTAATAAAATGTCGTCTTTTGAAAGGTGATATTTAAAAAGTATGCATTTCAACTTTTCATAAATTACCATTTAAAAAATATATTTTCATGATCAAAATTTCTGAAAAATGTGACATCTGTTCCCCAGAGTGTAGTAAAATTATTATAGAATTCCAAACATTTCTTAATACTGAAGGTCAGCACTGTCTTTTTCTTTTACTTTCTTTTTCTTTTTTTTTATTTCAGGGTATTATGAGGGTACAAACATTATGATTACACTTTGTCTTTGCCTGACCCAAGTGAGGGTTAAAGGCATGTCCTTCCCCCCTACAATGTTCCCCGTGTCCTTTAGTTGCAGGTTTACACACCTCATCCCCCTAATCCCTGCAGAGTATTTCTGCCATGTGAGCACCCTAGTGCTCATCAGTTAATACCAATTCGATGGCAAGTACAAGTGGAGCCCATTCTTCCGATCTTGTGGTACCTCACTTTGGATAATGGGCTTAAGTTTAATCCAGGAAAATATAAGAGGTGCCGGATCACTGTCATTTCTTATGATTGAGTAATATTCCCTAGTATACATATACCAAATTTTAATAATCCTCTCATGAGTTGATGGGTACTTGGTTGTTTCCACACAATGAAAACAATAATGAATTATGCTGCCATAAACATTCAGGGACAGATGTCTTTATCATAGAATGTTTTTTGCTCTTTGGAGTAGATGTCTAATAGTGCTATTGCTGGATTGAATGGTATTTCTATTTTTAGCACTTTGAGGTATCTCCAAAGCACTGCCTTTTTGTAACAACTTGACGAACTCTTTACAAAATATTCGGTCATAACATCAGATAAAAACGTTAACTGACACTCTATTCTTACCTTCTTTGTAGAATGTGGTTGTAGAGGGAGCTTACTTTGGAAGCTTTGGGGAGAAAGAAGATAGGTTTAGACAGATTATACTTGACATTCAGATGAAAAAATCCAGAAGAGATTGGACGTAGGTAATCGGGAGTCACAGGCATAGAGGAGACTCAATGAATGGAAGGTCTTTGTACTTCACAGTGTGCAGAGAGACTATTACCTGGGACAAGTAATATTGGGACAGTTTTCTACTTTTGGGTTTCACACTCTTATGACTTTCAGTATACACAGTAAGTACCCCAATAGAGAACATGTTTATCCTTTCTAACAGAATCAAACTTATTTTTTAAAAAGAACCAATCTCTTCAAAAGTCTTTCAAATGTATATAAACCAATGAAAGATGATAGTTAATCTGTCTAACTTGTACTTAGGCTCCCTATGTCCGTTCCAATTTGTCATCCAATCTATAATATTCAATTAATGCTGGTAAGGTCATCACAGGTAAGTAGGTTTTTTTGAAGAGGCGCTAATAAATTATACATTTCCATCTGACTTTACCTTTTTCCTGTCATGACATATTTGAAACTTAAAATCATTAGTCCTGAGCCACTTGAAGGAGAATAACTTCTCATAAACATTTTCATACGTTCTAGTTTTAGAGCATACTATTCCATACTCCGTACTTCACAGCATTCCCATTGTCATGTATCTAACTGCCTATAATTTTTGAGATGGAGGAATAAATATTTTACGGAGACCAATAGAAAGCAGTGAGGTCCATGTTAAATATTTCAAAAAGAGAGAGGGTGAATTTTTTTTACTCTGTTTTTATATACTGTAATATATAACATAGGAAAGCAAACAACAGGGACTCTTTTTTAAAAGTTCCTTTCTTTATGTCAATTTTTCAAACTCCTCCACAAATTCTTTACTTTCTCATTATAAATACAAGAAATAACAGCCAAATTATGCTTAAACAGATGCTCACTTTAAGAACTGTGTCCAATTATTTTCCCTTAAACTTCTGAACTGGTCAGGGAAGTAGGGCCTTTTTCCAACAGGATAGTTTACTTTCTTGCATTCTTAGATATGGGAGCACTGGGAACAGGAATAAAAGCAGGCTTCATCTTATTTGTCTCTTTCCACGGGCAGAAGGCCCAAAAGTCAGCATGCACGAAATTAAGAAGAGCTGAGAGTGTTATAAAGCATGTTTCCACCCTTCTGCCCTTTTTGGGTTGAAAACAGGGTGGATTGTCTGCTTTGGCAGCTCCTAAAATTAATCACAAAAATATGGAAGTCTCAGAAAATCCTAACTATCTAGAACATCATTGTTAATTACAGGAATTTAAAACTGATCTATAAAAAGACACAAGATTTAATAGCCTAAAACTCCAAAACTTCATGCAAACAGTGTTTCTTGGAAAGGTAAAAGGATCAAATTGGTCTTCACAGATTTTAAGCATACTCAAGAGTGGACAATAAGCTTTATACACTCCTCCTCCACAATGCTAGTTTATAAAATGAACTTTCCACCAGATCTAATGGCAGACTCAGTGGAGTGTATCACTCAATTAAATAGGATGCCATTTGCCTGGTTTGGCTTCACCAAAAGGCAAATTGACCTTTGTACATGTAAGTAAATTGCAAGGACATTTAGTCCACGGGAATTCATCAACCCTAACAGGACAAGCAGATTCCTTGTGTAACAGCTTAATACACCTGCCAACAAATTTCATAGTCATCACAGTCTGTATAGAATTAATTTCTTTATGCTGTAGTACAATAAAAATGTGGCATTAAATTATGACTTCAAATCAGAAAAGCAGAAAATAGAGTTAGATTTCCCAATGAAAATGACATTCTTAGTGGCCATACTAAGCATCTGCCAAAATGTACAGGGAACCTAAGATAGAGGTCTGAGTATGATAAAAATGAATTTTAAGCTCTCTAGAAATAAAGGAGAATAAAATCTCTGCAAATGAGTCAATGATTCAAAATGTAATGCATTAACACTGAATTTTCTAATCTCATCTAATCTAAAAATGTTATATACTAAAAGTTTTAATGCTACCATCATTGGCTCCCATATATTCCAGTCTGTATTTTTCGGTTATAAATAATTCCTCCAATAACTTATTCTCTTTCTTTCTCAGATATTAAGCTCTTTACTGTTATTTCATGGTTATATATCTTTCAAACCTCAGTTATTTCCTAATCTTGCTTCAGGCTTGCCTCTGGCTAAAATTAGCTTAGCATTATCTCACCTCAGATAAAGTAAATTAAACCTGGTGGGCAAGGTTCAACAACAACATTAAGCTTGAGGAAAAACGTCCTTTGGGCAAAATAGCAAAAAATATTCAAGTTTAATTTCTCAGGTATTATGATTTGAGATGAAAACATTTCTTAGTTGAAAAAATTCTAGATTTTAGAATTATAAATTTCTTTCCTTGCTTCATAATTGTTAATATTCAAAGCATAAAACAGTGGTATATGAAAGAGCTCTGAAAACTTTGCTTATTAAGTGTCTCTGACCAACCTTCCCAGTTTGCTCAGTTTGAAAGGTTTTTCAGCAATGCAGGACTTTCAGTGCAGAACTCTAGAAAGTTCCAGGCAAACCAGAACTTGGTCTATGTCCGTATATGTGTGCGTGTGAGCAGAGGACACTGGGATATTTTGGGTGGTCTTTGAAAGAGCATAGCTTGAAGTGGCTCATGGAAAGTGAGAAACTTCCTAAAAGGGAAAATATTTTAAGGCCCAAGAATAGCTTTAAAAGCCCTAAAATCTTGCATTCTATATCTTTGATCATTTTCATATGAAATCATGGTTTAACTTTGTTGCTGAAATTTCTCCCTTTCCATCTTCAAAGTTTAAATAAAAGTGGTTTTTCGTATTTATAACATGTGTTAAAATACTCTTTAGCATACTGGCACATACCCTTAAGAGATTATCATTTATATTTCCCAAATCTAATAACATACAGACTTCCAAACTGTTGAACTGTTAAAACGTATTAGCTTGTTTTATTGTGAAATATAACACATGCAAAGAATGTACAAAATATAAATACACAGTCTAAGAAATTATCTAAATTGTGTAACTGCCACCCTGGCCAAGAAATAGAACAACATCAGTAACTCATTAGCATACCTTATTCTCATCACAAGCACTATCCCCTTCCCTCCAAACTAAATCACTAACCTGAATTTGATGATAATAACTTTTGTGTTTTATATTTGTCTTTAACCATCTTTAAGTGTACATTTCTATACCCCTAAACACTACTATTCCATTTTACTTGTCTTTGAGTTTTATAAATGGGATCAAACATGTATTTTTTGTGCATCTAGCATCTTTTTCTTATTTTATGTTTGTGAGCTAAATTATGATGCCAGTTCCTTCATTTCCATTGCTGCACAGAATTCTATTACATATTAATAAATATAACAAAATGTATGTAAGCATTTCAGCGATAATGAACATTTGGATTGTTTTCAGTTCACAGCTAATGGAAAAAAATAATTCTGCCATGAAATTTCTTGTTCTTGTCTCTTGCCACCCAAGCATACATATTTCTGTTATGCTATACTTAGTAACAAAATTACTGGATTATAAGGAAACATAATCTCCACTTTTAGTATATGATACTATACTGTTTTGCAAAGTGATTTCAAAAATTTACACTCTTACCAACAGCTTAGGAGAGTTGTCAGAGTTTGACATTGTCTCTCACTCTTAGTATTGTCATTCTTGTTAATATTGGTCATTGTTAAAGGGTGCCTACTAGTACTTATTGTAATTTTAATTTCTGTTTTCCTGATTAGTTATTGTGCTGGCTACTTTTTCATATATTCTATTTAGTAATTATCTTTTGTTAAGCACCTGTTCCAGTCTCTTGCATATTTCTTTATTAGGTTGCCTGTATATTTTTTTCTTATATTTTGTGTGAATTCTTTCTTTCTTTATTTTTTTAAGTTTCAGAATATTATGGGGCTGCAAATGCTTTGGTTACATAAATTGTCTTTGCACCATCCAAGTCAAAGCTACATTTTTGAATCTTTTGTTAGTTGCACATGTTTCAAATATTACCTATCACACTGCAGCAGTTTACAATAAGAAGTTTGAATAGTTAATTTTGATAATCATTTTCTTTATAGTTTGTTCTTTTTTGTCACCTGTTGAGAAAATATTCCTTTACCTTGAGAACATGAACATATCCTCCATCATTATCTTGTAGAACTTATTTAAATCTTCAGTCTACTTGAAAATCATTTTTGTGCATTAGAAGAGGCAGATGTTTCATTTCACTTTTTAAAATATGAATATTCTAATTTCCCACAGATCATTTGTTGAAAAGACTACCCTTTCTCTCTTTATCATATACCAAGTGTCTAAATATTTATGAGTCTGTTTACAAAATCAACGCTGTATTGTGTTCTATTAGCCTATTCTTGAACCTGTCAACACACTGGCTAAATTATTGTAGCTTTAAAATAAGTCTGAAACTCTGGAAACACAAGTTCTCCCTCTTGTTTATTTTCCTTTATGATGTTTTGCTTGTTCTTGGAATTTCTATATTAATTTTGACATTAGCTTATACAAGTCTATAGATATGCACACAAACTCACATGCTCATTCACACACGTTATTTTTAAGGATTGATTTGAAACTATATAACTAGTTGAGAATAATTGACTTCTTTTTAGGATTAATTATTCAAATCTATACATAGGCCATATCTCTGTTTCATTATATTGTCACTTAATTGATCTTTATGATGTTATAGTAACTTATTATAACATTTTCCTACAAGATTTTGAAGATCTTTGGTTAGAATTATTTATAGGTTTGTCTTATTTTACACTGTTAGGTACCATCTTTACATTTCATTTTCTGTTTGCTGCTGTTCATAGAAATATAGTTAATTTCTATACATTGACTTTGTATCCAGCAGCCTTGTAAAACTGTTATTGATTCCAATAATCTGTCCATACATACTTTTGGATTTTATAATAGACATATTGTCTAAATATGTCCGATATATCATATTGTCTAAATATTTGGAGTTTTTTTTTACCTTTCTAATACTTAAAATCTTTATCTCACTGATATGCACTGACATGTAATTATTAATATATTTTGAGTTTAAAACTACCATATTACAATTTCCTTTTAATTTTTCCTAATCCACCCTTCTATGTTTCTTTTCCTCTTTTCTTATATCGATGGGTGTTTTCTGTTTCTTAGTAAAGAGATTTTGACTAATTCAATATTACACATTTTTCCCTGTGTTTTCTCCTAGAATTTTATGTTTAACTCTTATCTTTAGGACTATGATCCACTTAGAGTTAACATTTTCATATTATATGAGGTAAGTATTAAAGTTCATTAGTTTCAATAAGGATGTCAAATTGTACAGAACTGTTAGTTGAAAAGACCACCCTTTCTCCACCCTTGGTTCAATATGGTACTTTTGTCTAAAATCAATTGACCATGTCTATTACTTGGGCTCACTATTATGCTTTATTAATCTACATTTCTGTCTAGTCTTGATTAATGATTTACAGTAAGTTATAAAATTAAGTAGTGAAATTTCCCTCAAATATGTTCATCTTTTTTAAAAGTGTTTTACCTATTCTAAGTCATTTTCTATTTTATATATATTTTAATCAGCTTTTCAATGTCTGGTTTCCTTTAGAATCTTCCACACACTTGATTTTTTATGTGAATTTTTTCCAACCAATATCCTTTTTATTTCTTTTCTTTGTTTAATAGCACTGAGTATGACCTCCAGAACAATGTTCAATTAAAATGATAGGAACAGATACTTTTGCCTTTTTTCTGACCTTAAATAGAAAACATTTAGTCTTTCACAACTGAAGTCAGGTTAACTGTAGGTTTCTCACAGTTGCTCTTAATCAGGTGAAAAATTTTGCTTTTATTCCTAATGCGTTGTTTGTGTAATAAAAGGTATTGAATTTTGTCAGAATTTTTTGGATCTATCAAAATAATCATATGGTTTTTTCTTTTATTTGATTAACATGGTAAATTATGTTGAATGATATTCACATATTCAACCAAACTTAGCATTTCAAGAATAAATTCTACTTGGGATGATTAGTTTTCTCCTTTAAATATTATTATATTCAATTCGTACATATTCCTCTAGAGCAATGGTCCCCAATCTTTTTGATACCAGAGACCAGCTTTTCCATGGTCTGGGGGTGGAAGAAGGATGGTTTCAGAATAATTCAAGTACATTACATTTATTGTGCAGTCAAACCTCACTGCTAATGATAATCTGCATTTGCAGCCACTCACCAGCGTTAGCATCACTGCCTCAGCTCCACTTCAGATCATCAGGCATTAGTTTCTCATAAGGAGTGTGCAACCTAGATCCCTCGCATGCACAGTTGTTGACAGGAGGGTTAGCGCTCCTGTGAGAATCCAATGATGTTGATGATCTGATAGGAGGTGGAGCTCATGAGATGATGGGAGTGATGGGGAGTGACTATAAATACAGCTGAAGCTTTGCTGACTGGCCCGCCATCACCTCCAGCTGTGTGGCCCAGTTCCTAAATGGCCATGGACCAGCACTGGTCTGCGGCTGGGAATTGACGACCAAAGCTCTAAGGGTTTTGCATCTATTTAAGAAATATTGACTTGTAGTTCTCTTGTATTGTCTTGTCTTTATCTAATCGTGGATTTAGAGTAATATTGACTTCACAAAATAAGTTGAGAAGGGTTCTCTCCTATTCAACTTTATTAAAGAGTTTGTCTAAAATTAGTATTATTGCTTCTGGAAGTGTTAGACATAATTCACCATTAAAGCCATCAGGGCCTGGAGTTTTCTTTGGGAAAAGTCTTTTAGTTACAAACTCAGTTTATTTAATTAACTTAGTTTGTTCAAAATTTCTATTTATTCCTGGGACAGATTTCTTAATCTGTGTCTTTCCATAAATTTATCCATTTCATATAGGCTTTCAAATTTATTGGCATAAAGTTGTTCATATTTCCTTATCATTTTAAAGTCTGAAAAATGTACAGTGATGTCCCCTCTTTCTTTCCTGATATTAGTAGTCTGTATGTTCTGTCTGTTTTTTAATGAATTTGGTTAAAAGTTCTTTGATTTTATTGATTTTCTTAAGAAGGAGATTTTGTTTTTCCCTATTGTTTTCTATTTTATAGTTCATTGATTTTGCTTCTTTCTTCATTCTTTACTTTCATCTATTTGCTTTGAGTTTCATTTGCTATTTTCAGTTTTTTAAGGTAGATAATTGAATAATTGATTTGAGATTGGTCTTTTTAACTATGGCATGCTATCATAAAACATTAACTTTTGTCAAAGCACGGCTTTATCTGTATCCTACACATTTTGATATATTGTATTTTCAATATTATTCATTTCACAGCATTCTAATTTCTTGTGTTTAATTCTGTTCTTTCTAAATCTAAATTCTTATTTCTTCACTGACCTCAGAAGTATATCATTAGTCTCCCGATACTTGAGGTTTTTATTTTAATTGTTTCTAATTAAATTCCATTATGTAAACATTCTATGATTTCAAGCTTTGAAAATTTATTGTGATTAGTTAATGCTTTTTATTTTTATCTTGGGTAACATATAATGCACACTTAAGGAGAATGTGAAATTCATTGCTACAAGGTACATTTTTTAAAAAATAAATATAAAATAAATCACTGTGGTTGATAATGCTGTTTAGAAAATCTTCGTCTTTCCTGATTTTTTTGATTAGTTCTTTCAAGAGCAACTATGATTGTGAATTTTTTTTTCTTTCTCCCTTTAATTCTGTCAAAATTTATTCCATGGATTTCGAGGTCCTGTATTCAAAATATGCATGTTTATGTTTGTTATGCGTTCTTCTTATATTCAAGTTTTGTCATTGTAAAATATCTCCCATGTCTCCTAATAAGTTTTACTTTAAAGTCTATTTTGTCTGATACTAATCTAGACCCTCCAGCTTTCATAAGATTACTCCTTGCATGATGTATTTTTCCCATTCATTCACTTTCATCAAACCATTTGTGTCTTTCTATTGAAAATTTGTCTCATGGATCCAGCACACAGATACATATTTTTTAAATTGTTTTTGTTTGTTTTACATTCAGTCTCTGTCTTTTAATTGGAGTTTTTAGTCATTAGCATTTAATATAATTATTGAACTTTTGGAGTCTAGGTCTACCATTTTACACTTTGTTTTTCACTTGTCTCATGCGTTTCATTGATGATAGTTACAATAACCTCTAAAATTTGTGCCTGCTAGTTCAAACATTTGGCTGCCTTGGGGCCAATATTGATTGATTTTATTTTCTGTTGAAATTGTGTTCTATTTTCTTGGACATTTCTATGCCAAATAATTTTGAACTTTATCTTGAACATTATCAGCATAAAATTGTGAAGATTCAGGATTTTATCATTTTAATTCATTGAGAATTTTTGTTTTGTTTTAGGAGATAATATTCTTGGCTGAACTTGAACTAAAATGCCTTGTTTCGGATACAACATTTCTAGTCTTTGTTCTGATATTTTTTCTCTTAGTTGGCCTTGTTGAGTCTGTTCTGCATATATACATTTTGGGGGACAGTAAGACATGCGGACAGAAAGATTTAGGGATTCCACTCTCTAGCCCTTTCTCTTCTGGTGTTCCCACATTCTCTTTAGCAGCCACGAGGCCTGGCTTCACTTGTCCGATCTTCCAGTCAGAAACACGGCAAGGTTTTCAGAGAGTGCCTCCCCTCACCATCGCCCTGCTGGGTTGTACCTGTTGCAAGGACTGCGGTTATGCCTAGTTTAAAAGTTATGGGGATGTGAAATTATTTGGAAAACCTCTATGTACATTTCTCCAAGTAAATGTGCACTCTCCACTACAGTCCGCCTTTGTTCACATGCCCCTACATGCAGAGTAACAGCCCCAGAATCATTTCAGATTTTTCTCTTTTTATTAGTTGTTTTGTTTCACATGTCATAAACTCCACAAAACAGTCTTATAATTTTAATTTTTCAATAGTAATAGGTTTTATATAGAAAGTAAGAGAGAAAAAGCAAACTTAAATAGGCTTTTCATTTACCCAGATTTGGGACAGCTACATAATATACAGGGCCCAAGAAAACATGAAAATGCAAGACTCTGATATTCAAAAGGCAGGAAAAACTTTTCCTTTCTACCACAAGCTCTCTCTGCCTTAAACTGTCATGGCGGTTTTCTTTTAATTTGCTATTTAATGTTGGGCTCCCTCTGGCTTGGGGATATTCACGGGCTGAGTGCAACCTTCGCAGATGCCCAGTACCCTGCCCATTTCAGTGCACATGGCAGGCACACCTGGTCCTGACCTTCTTACATCAGTACCCAGGCCCGCTTTGGGGGCAGAGAATAGCCGTGGTTGCCAGAAGTGAATGTGGAAGCAGGTAGCTGAGAATGCATTCTGTGTTCTCCAGGACAGGAGGTGCTGGGAAATGTGACCATTTGGGAGCTGAGACTCAAAGTGCCCAGGACTTCATATGCAACAGAAAATTCAAAGATAAAATTGTGAAGAATTTCTAGACCATGACCACAGAGTATGAAACCTGGAGCACAGGACTTCCTACTGAGTGTGTGTCTATTGGAGGAGGAGGTGCTATGCAACTGTTCTTCATTCACTTTTAGGAATTAATTTTTCATCTAGTATCATTTCCCTTCATCTTGAAGACTTCCTTTAGAATTTCTTATTGTGCTGGTCTGCTGACAGCCAGCTTTCTTTCTTACTCCCTTTCTCTCCTCTTTACTCACTAGTACTTCCAGGTAGCTGCTTTTTATAGTGTGTCTGTTTTCTGTTTTGTTAGCTGTTTTCTTCAGAGGAATATCATCTGATATGGTCTCAATCTATCATATCTGGAAACAGGACTTGATCATTCTTCCTATTTGGTCAAATTTTTGTTATGACCTCGGTAAGAATGTTAATATGAATTCCTTTGTTTTCTGTTTTCATAATCTGAAGACTTTGAATAACAAGAAAAATATTGTATTGATTGCTTTCTTTCTACAGAATAATGGTTATCTATTTTCTTTATTTCTTTTTTTTTTCTACTATAGATATCTTATTTTGGGGAACTACTCCCTTCATGTTTTTAGGTCAGGACTGAATATTTTTTCTAAAATCCATAAAAATTATGTGGCTTAAACCTGGTCAATCAAATTTCTCTAATTTGCTGGCTATATACATTAATTAAGAGGTTGGTAGATAGCCTAAACTAAGGTAACTGTCAGACGGAAACTTTTTTTCCTGCCAAGACCAGTAGCTGAAAAAATAATGTGTTTTCTGAACCAAGGTAGCTACTACTGTTAACACTTGGTGAGGGCCTGCCTAAGAATGTCTCATATGAGTTTATAAAAAGATCTTCATTTATTGAAAGATAAATTCTTGTTATTACTTGAGCTCCTCAATATAGTTGTGCCAAAGCCAATGTCATGGCTCAAAGTTCCCAAATATGTGAGCCAACAAATTCACTTTATTTATTTGTATAAGATACAGACATTTAGGTTTTGTAACTTTCAATAAAATGAGCTCTGACCCATGAATTTTTGTCACTAAACAATACATGTGGGAAGTTGTATCTTAAGCTGATAAACGAAATCAATATGATTAGGTTTTTGAAGAGTATTTTTAATTGCTATTTCTTGTATTATAATTCAATGGAATTATACTATATAAGCTAATTTGTAATCTATTTATTTGCCTATATTACCTATATATATTGCAGATACTTTATAGTACATATTTTTCTAATGGAAAAATCTCATAAAGCTTTTAGTATTCCTACCTTTCTCAATTATCATAGTTCAGTATCCATGCTGTGTAAAGAAGGAGTAATAATTTTGTTGAAATACTTTAATACTATATATTCATAAAGCATGAAGATACAATGTTATATATTTATACATATTTATTAAATTATTAAATCCTTATATGGATATAATATACCCATAAAGTATAAGCAAATTTTAATTGGTACTCTAAAGCTATGCCATGTAAAACCATATGTACAGTATTCATGAGGAAGAAATAGATACCTGTATATTAATAGATAATGAAAAATTATTTCCTAATAGTATGCAGAACATAAGGCAACTAGAATCTTTTTTAGTAAGTATTTGAAATGTATAGATGATGTCAACTGTTTAGTGTATATTTTGATCTTATCTCTTATACTTTTCTGTTGTCTAATAAGCAATGTTTAATGATTTTTTCTAGAATTAAAGGCTTAATTATACCATTGTCACCCTATATTGGTGCTCTGGATAGTCATTAGTTAATAATTCTTAAGTATCATGATGGACTTTAAAAAAAAAAAAACAGAGTCTTAGCATGTTGTGACACTGTGAATTAAGCATACAAGTTGGCAGAATAACCAGATACGTGTTGCCATAGGAATGTTGACTCATTCTCACAGCAAAGTACTATACATTAAAATATATATTCTTTTAAAAAGGGAACTACACATTTAATGTCCTTTTATAGCTCAGCAAACTGTGTCTTTCACAGGACATTTCTGATGTCTTCAATTAAACATGTAAAACTAAAGATCAGAAAATTTTTTTAAAAACACTTAAGAAATTATGATTACAAGGGAACTTCCCTAAACCAATAAAGGCCGTCTATAGAAAACTCAGAAACTTTTCCCCCAAGTTGGGATCCAGACAACGATGTTTGCTCTCACCACTTCCATTCAACAGTGTACTGGTGATTCTAATCAAGGAAACTGTGCCAAAAAATAAATAAAAGGCATATACTAATATATTGGAAAGGAAGTAGTAAAAGGGTCTCTACTTTCAAATGACGTAATGTTGTATATAGAAAATTCTAAGGACTATACACACACAAAAACACAAAATGTTTGAACTAATAATGAGTTCATCAAGGTTAAAGAATACAAGGTCAATACACAACTATCAGTTGTTTTTTTACATACTAGCAATGAACAACCAAAATAAAATTAGCAAAATAATTTTATTTATGATACATCTAAAAGAATAAAATTCTTAGGAGTAAATTTAACCAAAAAAAGTAAAAAATACTACGCTGAAATCTGTAAAACACTGCATGTATAAGAAGGCTTAATATTGTTATGATGACAATATTTCCCGAATTGACGTATAGATTCAACAAAGTTACTATCAAAATTCCACCTAATATTTTGCAGAGATTGACAAGCTAATCCTAAAATTCACATAGTAATGCAAGAAACCCTAAATACTCAAAACAATCTTGAAAAAGAAGAATAAATTTGAAGTACTCACATTTTCTAATTTTAAAACCTAACAGCAAAGCTACAGTAATCAGCAGGGTATTGTACTGACAAAATGATAGACATATTAACAAATAAAATTAAGAGTCTACAAATATCTATAAATAAATGCTTAAATTTATGTTCAGTTGATTTCCAACAAAGTTAAAAGACCCTTCAATGGGGAAAGAATAATCTTTTAAACAAATGGTGCTGAGACATGCAAAAGAATGAAGTTGGACCTTTACCTCAGGTCATAAATGAAATTTAACTTAAAAACCACATACAGTTGTGATTCAACTTATATGATATGTCTACAATGAATCCAAGACCTAAATGTAAAAGCTAAAACTATACAACTCTTAGAAGAAGACATAGTGTCAAATTTTCCTTATTTTGGATTGGAATGGTTTTTTACCATTACAGAATCCAACATAATATGATCAAAAGAATCTAAGTGAGAAAAGACAACTTAGAAAAGTTGGACTAAATCAAAATTTAAAAACAAACAAACAAAAAAAAACTTCTGTGTTTCAAAAGACACTATTAAGAAAATGAAAAGACAAACCACAGAATAGATTAAGATATCTGTAAATTATGTACCTGATAAGGGATTCATATCTAAAATATATTTAAAAAATCATTTAAAACTAAAAATAAAAACAGATAACCCAAATTTTTAAAAAATGTGGAAAAGATTTAGACATTTCTCTAAAGAAGATGTATAAATGATTAATAAATATATAAAAAGACACTCAGCATCATTAGCCTTTAGGGCAATGCAAATCAAAAGCACAGTGAGATACCACTTCATACCTTCCCTCCTGAATGACTGCCAGCATACAGGTGAATGACAAGCTTTGGAGTTGTGGGGGAATCGGAACCCCCTCATACTTTAGTGCTGGGAATGCGAAATGTTGCAACAGCTTTGGAAAACAGTTGGAGGTTTCTGAAGTTACACAAAGAGTTACCATATGACCAACTAGTTCCACTCCTAGGTATGTACGCAAGAAAAACTGAAAATTTCTGTCCACCCAAACTTGGGTGGCATATCCCATAATGGGATATTATTCAGTCATTAAAGAAATGTAGTATTGATACATGCTCTATCATGAATCAAACGTCAAAAGATTATGCTGATTACTCTGTTCAGTACTTATGTAATTGTATTGTGAAAGGAGCCTCACACAAAAAAACACATGCAGTTATGATCCAGCTTATATGATGTGTCTACAATAGGCAATTCCATAGAGACGAAAAGGAAATTAGTGGTTTCCAGCAGCTGGTAGCAAAGGAGAGGGAGGCGTGACAGCTACCGTAGAAGGGGTTGCTTTGGGGGTAATGAAATGTTCTGGGATTAGAGAGTGGTGTTGTCTGTACAACTTTATGAATACACAAAAAAACCCACCAAATTACACACTATAAAAGGGTGAATTTCATGGTATATGAATTATACATTAACAAAGCTATTATTTTTTAAAAAGGCCAGAAAGAAATGATCCCATCCTGATGTGGACATTACATAAATGTTGAACACGGTAATTTTTAAACAAGGATTTTTTTCTCTAGATACCTAAAAATAATATACAGCTTCTTGATAGTTGTGGCAGAGACTGATGGCTGTTCAATAACCTCATTTCCTCTTATTTTTGTACAAGAAAAGGCACAATTATTATTTGTTACCATTTGAATGAGCTCTCACCAGTCGTGGAAAGGAAAGCAGCAGAGACCTCTACCTTTTCCCAATTTCCCAGATCAACCTCCTATGCAAGTTCCCACATAATCTTTCCCATTCATCAGTTTAACATAGACAAGCAAGAAGAAAATCATGAATTGAAGATGTCATAGATACAAGGAAAAAGGTTAACTTAATGAAATAATTACTAGAAGAGAGCTTTTCAATCATTAACATTTATGTGATATTTAAATAAGTAAGAACCAAACTTTTATTACCTTCTGCCGCTAAGATGTTGGAGTTTGTTATTCCAGAGAGTGGCTTTTTTTGTGTGTTTGTGTGCTTTGTTTTGTTTTACTATAAAACTATTCTTACTAAGGAGATTTTAAAATTAGTTAAACAATTATAGAAAAATCAAAATAATCAGAAGCATCACATAGGGACAATTATTTTGCTTCAGGGAACAGAGTTTGTATTCTAGAAAGAAGACTGACTGTTTCAGTAGACATTTAAGAGTCACCTAGCATTCACTATATAGACTATACACAAAAATAAATAATTGTTTCTTTAAATGTGGGGTTTATAATTTAAACTTCTTGGAAGAAAATCTTTTAAAATAAAATTTCTTACAATCATTGGTGATAATATAAAGTTTTCTATCATCTTAATTTCCTGATAGGAGAAATTATAAAAACTCTAATGTGAAAATACTTGAAACCAGTTCTACAATTTGCTTTTTCCTAAATTCTTTGTTCCTTCAAAATTTATATATTTTATGTTTAGTTCTATAAGTTCAACCTATAAAAAGCAAAAACAAATTGTTATACCTATTTCCTTCACACATGCAATTTTCAAAATTACCATCCAATATATTTAATTACTTAAAATTACTCTGAAATTATTCTTCAAAAATAAAATGCATTATCATAATAGAAAACCATACTTCAGATTTGAGAAGGGAAATGGTACTCAGAAATATCTACAGATTATATTCTATTTATGTGAGCACTAAGCTGTTAACCCAAATTACACATTTTATGTCACAAAAATTGAGGTCCATTGGCCTAATTCTGTTCAATTGTTTTGAACGGTTATCATGAAGACCTACAGTAATTTTTTGTAGTCTCAAATAAAAATACATAATTTTAAGGGTGAACAAAGAAACTTGACATGGTCATTTTCATGCAGCTTTAATGATACTTTAAAAAATAACTCCATGAAAAACAAAAAAAAATGTGATTTTATTTTTGTTTTTGATTTCTACAATGTGTAAGCATCAAACTTCCATGATCCACATCCTATAAGTGACCACTCCCTTAACCCTAAGCCGTAAGGTTAAGACTTAAATATTGATTTAGAGTTGTGCTTAGTTTTGAGAAGTGCCTCAGAAATGGGATAAGGAAATTATTTATTCATATTATTTGTTGATAAAAATAACAAAAAGTCTAGTGACCTAATCACATCTATTAACTTATCTTGAAAGCTCTACTTTTCAAACTTATTCCAGAGCAGACTACTTTTTGCCACCTCTGGTTTACCATTCTTGATCTAATTTTTTTTTGTTTGTTTTCTTGCCTGAATTACTGTACAAGCATCTTAATTCATTGTTTTCAATTTCATCTTAAACAGCAACTCAACCTGGAGCACTCTTTAAATACAAAAATTAATTCCTGTCTCTCTAATACTGAAAACAGTTCATTGACTTCCCCTAAACATATAAAGAAGCCCAAATTCTGATGCCAAGGCTTTAACGATTGTTCCATGGGGCTGCGGGGTACACCTCTAACCACACTGCCCGTGGCTCTTTTCCCCCCTTTCTCTAGGAGAGCCACACTGGCCTCTTCACTGTTTCTTTTCTTTTTTCTTTTTAAAAACTGATTTATTGAAGCATACATTATATACCACAAAATCCATCCATTTAATTGTACACTTGTTTTAGTAAATTTATGCCATTCCACAACTATCAACACTGTATACTCTTAGAACACTTCCCTTATTCCAAAAAAGGTATCTTGTGCCAATTTGAGTCAATATTTGCCCCCAGGGAATCAGTTCCCAGGAATTACTGATTTGCTTTCTGTATCTATATAATAGTTTTTCTTTTGTGGTAATTGAATATGAATGGAATCATACAATATAAAGAAGGCTTTTGTGTCTGGCTTCTTTCAGTTAGCATAATGTTTTTGAGGCCTGTCTATATTGTAACAAATATTGGTAGCTCATGCCTGTTTATCGTTGAC
Organism: Avahi laniger; assembly: GCA_963575035.1. Classification (NCBI taxonomy): domain Eukaryota; kingdom Metazoa; phylum Chordata; class Mammalia; order Primates; family Indriidae; genus Avahi; species Avahi laniger. Next base: position 22,385 of record CAUYSK010040009.1, on the reverse strand, counting down.
TAGTATTCCATTTTATAGACATACTACTTTCGTGTATGCATTCACCATTTCATTGTCATTTGGATTTTCTCTAGTTGTTGGCTATTTTGAATAATGCTGCGATGAACATTAATGTCTAAGTCTTAAGTGTAGACATATATTTTAATTTTCCTTTATTATATAACTGAAAATGAAATTAGTAAGTTGTGTGATTAGTGTATATTTAACTTTTTACTGAAGTGCCAAACTGTTTTTTAAAGTAGGTTTACCATTTGACATTCCCACCAGCACTGTATGAGCGTCTGGTTTCTCCACATTCTTGCAACACTTGATATTGTTGGTTTTAATTATAACTATTCTACTGAGTCTGATGATATCTTATTATAGTTTAATTTACATCTCTATTAACCTATGTTTAAAATATTTTTATGTATTCAGTTACTATTCAAATATTTTCCTTGGTAAAGTGTCTCAAATATTTTGCTCATGTTTTGAGAATTGAGTTATTTATCATCTTATTATTAACTTGTAAATGTTCTTTGTATATTTTGAATACATGTCCTCAACCAGGTAGATAATTTGTAATTGCTTTTTCTCCATCTTTAGCTTCTCTTTTTATGTTCTTACTTTTTATTAATTGAACTTTTTTTGAGGAAGTCTTTACTACTTTTTTAAACAAACTAAGTATGCTTTAACTTCCTTATTCTCCTTTTTGCTAGAAGTGCTCCAATTTCACTCCCTCATTTTCTTCAGGTCTCAGCTCAAATGTCACTTCCTCAGAGAGTTCTTTATCTGACAGGCCTTCTTTGGTGATCATTAATACTGTCTAATAAATATATTTAGGTCTCTCAACTTCCCCAATATTCTGTGGCTGAGTGGGCCATGAGACTAGTTTGGGGCAATGAGTAGCAAGTAGAAATGAGATGTGTCACATCCGCTGGTTCTAGTTTCCCCAGAATTTTCTTAGCTTTTTAGCACAATGACCAGCAGCAGCAAAGATGATACCTGCTTCTTCAACCTGGGCCTCTGAATGATTTCAGTAAGCAGAGCCTGGTGCCATAGTGTATAGACAGCATGAACAGGAAAAATCCTTTGTTTTTAAAGCCACTAAATGTAGAGGTTCATTTGTTACCCTAGCATATCTGATCAATATGCCGTCCCAAAGAACTGTCCCATGGAAATTCTCTATCCACTTATCCAGCTTTATTTTTCTTTATAGCACTCAGTACCTGACACATGTCTGCCTTGCCTACAAGCACACAAACTCTATGAATGTAAGGATATAGTTTGGTTCACCGCTGCATCTGTGCACCTACCACAGAGCCTTGCATGTAAGAGGTCCCTGTGAAATACGTGGTGAATGAAGAATGTGGCCTCAAATCAAGAAAGATGTGCTAAATTGGATGTATACTCTTTAAAATAGTATCTGAGAATGTTGCCAGGTTGTATTTTCTTCTAGCTGTTTGTTCAATGTAACAAAGTTTGAATGTGCTTATAATTGGGTTTCCATTGCCAAAAGTTCCCATATTTGATAAAACCTGTAAATAAAACAAGTTAAATTAATGGAAAATTATTGAATTTCTCTAAGACTGCTACTCTAGGCATTATATACACTGCTTATTAAGCAGAGAACGTGGACCAGTGCTTTTCAATGTAAATACATGTTAGTCCTACATTATGTTTTAATCACCTCTCACTAAGAAATTCTATCCTTAGCTATATATGGCAATGTACATTATTTTACCTTGATGTGTCAGCATCTTTATTTATCTTGTTTCTTCAGTGTCTGCTGTCCCTGTCTGTGTCCCATGTTAATTTGGAGTAGATGAATCTGTTTTTTTTCTTTCCATTATAAGTGAGTGTCTTGACTAGACCAGAGAAGGAACATAGAAGTTGCTGTTCTGCGGAGTTAAGACCTCAATCCTATATCTGTTCCTGCCATAGTCATGCAGGACACTTCTTCCTCAAGACTTCACACTTTTGGCACACTCTGCCTGCACTGATCCCTCCCAGATCCGTTGGCTCACTTCCTGAGTTTCTTCATGTATTGGCTCAAATATGTCTGTCATATGCCGGCAATCCCTAATCACACTACGTAAAATTAAAAACCATCCTTACTCCAGCACAACCTAGTACTACTTCCTTGTTTAATTTTTCTCTTTAGCACTTATTACCATCTAACATGTTATTTCTGACAAATTTAATTGTTTATTCTATAACCACTATAGAGAGAAAGCTAGAGGAGTTTGCAATTTTTTGTTTCTCTCTCTCTCTCTCTTTTTAACTCTATGTCTACACCATTCCCTGGTATGTTGTGAACAATGAATATGTATTTGTTGAATGCATGAACCAACTTATTCAAATAAGAACTGAGAATCTTCCTGAAGGGCTGGACAGAGAAGATAGGAATAGAAGACTTTTCACGATGGTGTCTGAACATATACAAACATGTTTTATGGACTAGGATACCCTGACAGAGGGTAGGTTGCAGTGTCTACTGAGAGAAAATTCATTCTAGGGAGAGATACAGTGACAAGGACTGAGAACGTGATTCAGTGCCAAAGACTGAATCCATACTGACTACCATACTGACTACCAATCCAGACTGACTACCATAAGTGGTAGTTCTGCTTCACTATAAAACCCACCCTTGGGTAAAAGTAGTAGCACATGCATATTGAAAGAGATGCGTCATACTTATGTATGTAATACCTGAAGTAATCATAAAACTTTGCTTTGAGAACTGAAGCCTCCACCTCACTTTATTAAAGCAGTTATGAGCAAATCAGGTGTCTTTACTCATAGGTGGCATCTAGTGTTGGTGGGAGGTAGCTGAATTTAAGCTCCACAGGCACCAGCTCTGAGGCATATAGTAGATCTATACTCCACCACTACTTTGGTTTGGGTTCATAAAGACAGATATGTTACGACTTGGAGTTGCACTTGTGTAAAATTGAGATTACAGAGTACACACCTGACTAACTACGAAAGTGACTGAGAAAAATTAATCATTGACTACTGGCACATTGAAGTTCAAGTAATCTGGTTGTGAAAGCCACCAAGGAAGAGTAACAGAAAAGGCAAATTTTTCTTCCTACTTCTTAGCAGGGACAATACAAATACATGTGATTGAAATACAACACTTGGTGTCTGGTCCCACTGGCACTGGGAATGGTTTATTTCAAGGTACTATCATATGTACAAGGTGGGAATGTAGGTGGCAATTGATATTCTTGATGATGGCTACAACGTTCTAGCCGAGAGAGCATCTCTTGAAATGTTAGACACTCCAGGTATAATTATCTACACTCGACAGCAATGAACAACAATCAAAACAAAACTGTAGGTGCTTGGGATTACTGAAATTACTGAAATTGCTTGGGGGAGAAAAACTCTATAAAAGAAATCAGTGTCCCTCCAATTATGGAAAAAATGGCAAAGAGGTAAAAAATATAGCCACCAACTGGTGAAGACATAGACACTTGAAACATAATAGAAAACACAATAAATTCTCAGGGATCTGTGCTTTATGTGTTTATAGTTTGTATTTTAAGCATAGAGTTTTTTTTTTTTTAAACTAAATTTCTATACTTGGCTGCCACCAACACTAACTTTCAACTGTATATATACAAGTCATGTAAAATCTCAAGGAAGTATTCTTTTCAGGTTAGTAATGTAAAATATGTAATGTGCCTATCTGTTTTTTCAAGAATGGCTGCAAAATCTTGTCTGCTGTGGCATAAAGGGTGGTAGGTAAAGGTTTTAAAAATCTCTTGGAGTTTTGGGGTGGAAAATTAAAACTTCTGGACAATTACCATTACTGAGTCTTCCTCATTGGACAGAAATCATTACAGTGATTGCTTTTATGCCACATGCTATTAAATGATGTCTCTAAGTGTTACAGTCCTCGCTTTGTTTGCTGATTAATAATTTAATCCTCGCTATGTTTGTAAAGCTGGCATGAGAGAGGAGAAAATAAGTTTATTACCTACCTCTTCCTTCAATTTGGATTTATCCCCATGCTGAAAATTGTAACATCATTATTAGCAATTAAATCAATAAAGAGCTAAGAATAGTGAACCCACAGTTGCCCTTATACTGGTACTCTGTCTTGGAGATAATCTGGAGTGAATTTTAGCCACTCAACTAAACCTTTATTTTTTGTAGAGATACAGAATTTATCTCCTACTTCTCCTCATACTATTTCTGTGTGTGTAAATTCCAGATCCCTGAAAATGAGTTTTGGAGTAAAGAAAAAGTTATATGACATTGCACTGGGACTCAAATGTTAACTAAAGAAGACCTCAAACTGAAATGATTGGATATATCCAAAGATTATTACAATTAATCTAGAGTTTAAAATGCCAGAGGGAGATTTATGTAGTCATCAAATCTGACTCACCTACACGGAGAGGAACAAAAAGATTTTGCAAAGATTTTTTCTAGAGATGCAAATATAGAGTGAAAATACAATTTTTATTATTTTCATGAGCTGCCTCTTCAAAGTGATTTCATTAAGAGACTGTGATCCTTGTGTATACAGGGATTATAATTATACTGAACACAATCTAAGAAAGAAAGGAATATGACTGTGGCCCTTTAAAAGGAAGACAGACTATATTATATTTCAATGTTTTGTATTCTATATCCTTTTTTCTCACTGAAGTAAATAATCAAGAATTGATATTTTATACCTGTCCTAAACTACTACATTTTTATAAAAGGAATGTTTCTATGTTATTAGGCAACATAAACTTCCCCATTTGCAGAATCTGTTAAAAAAATTGTTTTGCTTTTAAAAACCTTCCTTCGAAAATAAGTTAAATGGAGAGGTTATAAAGGATTTAAAATATTGGGTGTCCTCAAGTTTAAAAATCAATGTACACAATTTTTGCTAATAAATTATTCTGCTTTAAAGAAAGAGTCAGTGAAGAAGCTAAAATAACGGTTCGGCTCACTTTACATAATTAAAAATAACTGTATTTTATAGCTTGATACATACTAGCTCAATTTCAAGTATCACCAAAAATCTTATCCTCAGCTATTGTCATTGTACCAAATTGATCTTTTTGCTGCTACAAATATTCACCATATCGACAATGAAAACAGAAAGGGTCATTACAAAGGTAAATAATGAGTGCCACAGTTCACATCACGATAAAAAATATAAATACAGGGTGCAGCCAACATCAGAAATCATCAAATGCCATCACTCATGAGTAGTTAAGTAGCTACTTTAATGTGACATTAGCCCTTCTCTATGGTTTAAATTCCACACGATGATGACAGGAGAAGGGAGCTTCTCTGCAAGCCAGATTGCTGCTTTCATCCCAGTTAGATTGCTGCTTTCATGCCAGTCATTTCATAATAATCCACTATAATGAATTCACAGTAAAGATTCATAAGACATGCATAGCAGCTGCCTTTTCAAACTTAAAAGCTCTACTCTAAAAAATTCTACCCTATTAGAGATGATAGACTTATGTCTTTATAAAATATCACAAAATTGATTGTATGGTTTGTATTGATAAAATAACAACCAATTTCTTGCAAAATATTTCCTCTCCTAAGATTTCAACTAAAATATATTTTTAAAGGGGAGAAAAAGCCCATCTTTGATTCTGATTCATTTAACATCAACTCATCTAAATGCTAAATTATGAGGCACATTTGTTGTTCATGAAATCTTCTGTTACTTCTTTGTTTCATACAATCATGATTATTTACATTTGCCTGTATGAAACTAATTTTAATTCCATGCTGATAGCTATAGAATATACTCAATGTTACCTTTAAAGTTTAATAAGAAGGTCTGGATTTTGATAGTTCATACTTGGATCAATTACTACAGAGGAATTTGTTATGTCTGAAGCTTTTGAAACATTATGAAGTTATAAAAATGACTTTCTTTCTGAGTAATTTTTCCCTAAAGAGCATATAAGTTATTGAATAGAATCAATGGAGGTAAAATATAAGTTACCAGTCTTGGGTCACTCATCTCTTTTACCAACATCTTCTTCAAAAGGGTTCAAAATAATATGTTGTCAATGAATATATCATGTTACCTAATTCATAAGTGTGACAATATTGCTTAGCCACATACTTGTTTGGCATGATTATAAAGAAGAAAATCTAGATAGTTATGCACCAAAATGTGAATAAAAACTGTTTCTGGATTGTTTATCTTTGCTTTCTATATTGTCTATTTTTTGTTTGTTTGTTTCTAAATTAAAGATGTGTAACCTAGATAATATGGAAAACTCATCTAATCATCTACACATTAAAATAGTTTAAGAGAAAATGACTCAAAGATTTTGATATATCCTTGAAAACAGGCAACAGGTAAATACACAGTAAACCCTTCAGATTTTCCCCTGACTGGAAAGTTTTAGTCTGGGAAATGAAAAAATGCAAAATCTTTCAAATTCACTTGCAAATTGCAGAATAGGAAACTGAAAATAATTTTACCAAAAATTGACTCAAAGTATGAAAATATGTTAAGTTCAATTTTCATACTATCCAAAATTTCCTCTTATATATTACACTTCTACATCTTCAACACAGAATTCAGAATTTTGTGCCAGTGGACAAGCATTTTTGTATTTTGATATACTTTTCTTAGGTGAATGTAAAATAACAGAAAAGAATCTGTTGTTCTAATGATAAAAAGTATGTCTCTTAAAGTGAATATAATTGAGGTAATGATTACAATCATCAGGTATGCCAAATGCGAAAATCATTAGTCATGAAAAAACTTCAGACATATAAGACTTAAGCTTGTCAAATATGGATTAAAATGTGAATTAAAAGAACAAAATTAAAGCATACAAATGAAAGCCTGGATACATCATCAAAGATCCTAAGAGTGAGGTATAATTAAGTAAATTATAATATTTTTTAGCCTTCTCAGTAAAGAATTTTCTTTGCATAACATGTAAATATATTTTCTGACATAAATTCTCATTACATTTGCAAGTAGGCTAAAGGAAATACTGCTGTACAGAGTGTGACGATCATTAAATTATCCCACCACTGCCTCGCAAGTCAGATATTATTAACAGTTTGTCAATTCTATAAATGAAAGACCTGAGGAGACGTACTCAAGATACATAGCAACAGACAGGTTTACAAGTCAAATCCTTGTCTTTCTGATTCCAAAACACAGGTTATTTCCATTATATCATTCTTTTCTTCCAAACAAACAAACAAAAAGCATTTCCAAGGTTCAAATTTCAAGATTCTAGCCAATTTCAAGAAGAATCAAGAAAGTTACAAGTGAACACATGGAATGTGAAATCTGAAGCAATCTTGGAAGTTATCTAATCCACATATCTCATTTTGTGACTTAAGAACTGAAAGAGCTGTCTAAAAGATCAGAGGATATGAAGGATCGGGTACTACCTTTTTATTGTTGATCTAGTCCCTTAATAACTGCTTGGGTTTACTCCAAAATGAAGGTGTAATTGGAATACGATGTACTCTGAAGTCCTCATTTCCTTGTCTTTTTACTTGCTTTCATGCTTTGCTTCCAGGGAATAGAGCATCTGTTGCCAGTTAGGCTCATCAGCACTCCACCATGAAGTCCCTGCTGATCCACTCATTCTTGTTAGTGGAACAGCAGGGGCATATGGCTGCTTGGGATGGGATTTTAACCTCCGCCCTGCCAGACTCCATGCAGGTCCATTCATCCCACCGCAGTAATCTGTGAGACTAGGTACATATGCACACCAAGGTTCTGATGCCATGGTAACTATTGGGTAAAGAAGTCATTAAGAACACAACAGTATTTGGAACTTCTGCACATTTTCACGGCTGCCAGCTGAGAGAGGCAAATACTCTTTTCTAAACACCACCTACAGCTATTAGGAGTCATCAGGATAAGTATTTCATCAGGACGTAGTATTTCAGGTGGAGACAGAAAAGACTATTTAGTTTACAGCTTTATGAATATGTGAGAGGAAATCCTATGTGATATATTTTGATTTTTGTTACATTTGCTTTACACAACATTTAGACACTCCCATATAATGATACATAAGTTTGCATGTCATGGGATAAATATATTTCCACTTATTCAATACTTGGTGTGTTGACATATCACATGATAAACAGTATGTACATTGGGAAATATTTTTTAAAAGGTCACATAGTTTTCCTCAATTTCACCCTAGATCATTTTAGCTAACCTATGAATATTTGAATCAGTTGTTTTGAAGTTGACATAAATGAGAGTAAAACATTTAATAAATCTTATCCAATCACATTGGGCAACATAATTATTATCAGTATTTTCATTGTAAAAAGTTTTTAAAAATTGATTTTTTTCCACATAATTCCATCTTTGACATTCAAAATGATACACAACCTTGATCTGGATTATAACATTGTATGTGCTCACCATGATCATGCAAACAAATATTTTTATCATCTATTCATTTGCACATAGGCATGCATATGTGAAAATATATTCATTTCAAGCATTATTTGGGTTTAACATATTTTTACATATACAATTAATATAATGTCTTAATGAACAAAATATAAGAAGTTTTGAAGATAAAGAAGTAAAATATGGAGAAAATACAGTTTTTGCTACTAATGGCTTCCAGAAGTCTTCTATTCATGGCCTTCTCATTTGAGAGGGAGAGAGCACATTAGTAGTAATTCATCCACCACCTTTTAAAACAATATACAAAGAGACTTTTTAAAACTCTCTCAAATCCTTTTGGAATGAAACAGATTATGCATAAATATATGAATAGAATAATTGATATGATTATTAAATTAATTGGATACATACTCGATTCTAACAGAAAAATCAAAGGATAGAATTTCATTATGTTGAGAAATATTTATTAAAAATTAAATGTAGCCCTTATAAACTAATCACTGTTAGCAAAAAAAAAAAAAAAAAAGGTAAAACTATATTACCCTTGTTAAATATTTGCCTTGTCTAAATGAGTAATATAAATGAAATCACTACAACGTATAATGATGGGCTCATCAATGTTTTGTTCTGTGAAAGGTAAATATCCAGTAATGATGAATTTTTAATAATTTAAGGCATGTTATAAAGTTTATAGATTTACTATAATTCTAAAGTAATTGTAGACTTACTATAATTCTAACACCTGCACTGAGTGTCTAAGTGTTTGAGATAAAACAGCATTCATTTTTGAGAAAAGTTTGGTCCTGTTTGGAGCACATCGATTGCCCACACTTATGCAGATTTTGGATGGTTTCTTCATAAGAGAAACTAGTGATGTCATTTTAATATCTAGCCTTTAGAATAAATGATACCTCTTTAACCAATTTCATTGCAGGTCAGTGCCAAAGAATTCAGCAATGCAATGACTGACATTCACCACATGCTCTCTCTGATATCTGAGAGGGCCCATCTAAAAGATATGTGAAATTTCCATTTCTCTAAGCCTAAACTAGATTCCTATATTATTACATCTGGTCTGTATTATGTTGTCTCCCAGAGAGTTATGCTTTCACAGTTAAGATGTAAAGTTATGTCTTCAGCTTTTCTTTCATTCTTTTTCACTAGAAACATTAATTTAAAGTGTTCATATTTTTTGCAATCCTTGCTGTCAAAGATATTTGGATATTAAATTATGCTATATTTCTTGTAGAACAAGCCATATGATTGATTTCTCTTGAAACTTAGTACTAGGAAAAAGACTGTCTCTATAAACAAAATTCTTTAAAAATTGTATATAGCTTTAGTGTGTGTGTTTTTTGTTTTATTTTGGCTTCCAGGATTTTGAGATTTCAATTCAATACTCAACCTAACTAACCATTCTGGTTACTGGTACAATGGTCTTTCTTCTCCTTACAAAGTGTGATTGTTAACATTTCTAGTCCTACTATTGCTTTGAGGATATGATTAAGTTTTGAAGCCACTCCCCAGATTAATAAGCATATACGCATAAAATTGAACATCAACTTTCAGAGATTTCATGATTCCAACGATGTATACTAGCATAAGAATTTGTCTTTTAAAGGATTTCTGATCTACCTTTCTTTCTAACATTATGGTACTGGTCTTTAATTTTATAAAGTTATTAAAGTTATTATTTAATCTTTAAAGTTATTTAGAACTATTTTAACAGAAAATAATGTATAAATTATAAATTAAAATAATTTCAATTATTAATAAAATAAATAGAAATAGTAGTATAGCAGTAATGCCAATCATAAATAATATTAATAACTTATTAGAGGCTCATTAATCTCAAACACAATTAATAAATTTATGCCTCATTTATACCATTTTTTTTTTTTGCCTTCCTTCTGTTAAGAGCAAGTAATGATAGGGCAAGAAAATAAACAAAGACCCAAAGTTTTATATGCTATATCCCAAATATTAACAATATATTTCTTCATACCCCCTTCACCAAATTCCTTATTTCAAGTTGCCAAAATTTAGTTATGCCACACAATAGGCTTTGCATTCCTTGACTGTTCACTGTGCACCTTAATATGAATGGAATCCTAAGAATCATTTTGAATCATTTCCCAGGGTTTACTCTTAGAAAATCAATGCTTTCTTGGGAACTGAAAATTTACATGTACAGAACGATCTTTCTGAAATCATCATTGAGGCTTATATTGTGCTTTGTAATTCCATCCAATGCACTGATGCTCTAAAGTCATATACATTTATTTCTACTGCATTTCTCAATTAAAAGTATTGTGATAGTGATTTTTTTAAAAGAAGTTCCCTGATTTACTAATAAATATTTCATATAAAGTCCAATTCACTTAGATAACATTTGAAAAAAATATAATTTACCATTTTGAATTCAAGAAAAGAAGAAAAATACGTAATTTCAATGAGAAAACAAAACAAAACAAAATGTCCGGCTAGTCCGCCCATAACGTTTGCAACGCAGCACATGAGGGCACAGTAAGAAAGCACGTGATTGCTTCTTTCAAACATCCTTCAAATATTAGTTTTCTCCCTTGTTATCTGTGTATGTTCAACACAAAGAAAACAAAGTAAACCCTTTGTATAAGTCTCTCTTGTTTAGTCATATTTATCCTACCATCATATTTTGTAGAGTTAGCATTCATATTCTTGAATATTCCCTTGAACATTTTGACGTAAATCCAAAGTAGGGACTGATCATCTAAGGAGGTGCTTTTGGTTCTTATCCACCATCTTAGTTTCCTAAGGCTTCTGTAACAAATTATCACAAACTTGGAGGCTTAAAACAGCAGAGATATATTCTGTCACAGTTCTGGAGGATAGAAGTCCAAAATCCAGGTGTCAGCAGGGTTGGTTCCATCTGGAGACATATTGGAGAATTTGTTCCCAGCCTCTCTCTTAGCTTCTGGTGGTCGAGGACAATCCTTATTGTTCCTTGGCTTTGGGCTGAACAACTCCAATCCCTGCCTTTCTGACTCCCATGTGCCTCAAATCTATCTCTCCTTTTTTAAATAAAGATATTAGTCACTAAATTTAAGGCTGAGACAAATTCAGGTTGATCTCATCTTGAAGTCCTTACCTAAATTATACCTATAAAGACCCTTATTTCAAATAAAGGTACATTTCAGTCTCTGGGTAAACATCCTTTTCAGGAAGACATTATTTGACACTCTGCGCTACCTTAGAAATTGCCTCTAAAATAAGCTTTAGCATCACCTGTGCTTTTTTTTTTTTTACTAGTGCTGTTGTTGCCTTCATCAGACACTGCTTGTATAGTGTCTTTTAAAGTAGCCTTCACGTTTTTACTTTAAAATTCTTTAAAATTTTATTGTAAAAAAAAACATTCATTCTTGTTCTTTTTACCAAAGCAACCAATGCTCATTGTAGAAAATTTGGAAAATATAAAAAAACCACAAAAAAAGAAATAAAAACCACCTGTAATCTCATTTCTCAGAGCTAAAGATTCTTAATATAGTCATGTAAATGTTTTTTAACTGGTTTATGCAAACATCTATATACATTTCTTACAAGTTTGAAATCATACTGGGCATATTTCCCACACAATATTTTGTATTATTCTAAATATTCCATTTTAGAACAAGAATATGTAGTTTCCTTATGTCAGAATTAGAGATCATAACAGACCATAAATAATTGTACAGTAACCCTATCTAAGGAGATTGACTGCTGATGCAAGAGGACCCTAGAAGAAGAAATGTCTTTAGGGTACCCTATCTGAATGCAGAAGCTGAGGGGCTCCACAGGAATTCAATCACTAAGTCTATCGGTCATGCACAAGATGCACTATGGGGGTCCCAAAAGACTAGGCTCTCAAAAGAGCAAACAAAAATATCTCAGAAGACACATATAGTGTGGGCAACTATCACACAAAGAATGCCTACTGCGAGATTCCAACACCACCAGTACCTTTTTAATACTCCTTATTCCTGCCTAATCCTGGGTGAGTCAGAAGCAGTCTAGCAAGTGGACAAGAGAACAGAACTTATTCTGAGTGGGGATGCAGTGGAGAAAGGGTAGGTTGAATTGATGAGAGAAGCAGAAGATGTGATTTATAAATAGGATTAGATTTTTTTATTACATATAGATGAGTTGGTTTTAATGCTGCAATTGTTAAGAAAAAAAAGTAGTAGGATCTACAAGAGATTTGCTAAAAAAAAAAAAAAGAAAAGAAAAGAAAAGAAAAAAATGGAAAAGGAAGGTACAACAGAAGCCATCAAAAGCATTAGGATAGAAGATATTTTTAAAATTATGTACTTCCCATTCATTACAGCTTGTCCAATGAGCATTTGAAGAATAGTTGTGCTTTTGTTTATGCCCCTTCACACTTCCAGATGAATTTTAAAATTTATATACCAAGTTTCAAAGAGCTTTATTGTGAATTTGAATATTTGTCTTTACTGAAAGATGTTTTATTTTAAAACTTCTAGATAAAAAATTAAATCATCTACAATATGGTAAGTTACCATAAAACGGTTATGCTTCTTACTTCTTCTCTGACTTAACTTTTAAACATTCAGTGTGCTTTCCAGCTTTAGAAAAGGGGTAATTGCTACAAATATTCTACCACCAAAATTATGTGGCATGTACTTTCTAATTGTTGGTTGATAAAATATTACTATTTTTTAAAAATTTGATGCAGATTATGGAAAATTTTTATGACTAGTTTTCATGCATTTTTCAACTAATATGTATTTTGTGATTACTCAATGAGAGATCATTGTGCAGTAAGATTTTAATGGATTCTGAGGCAAATAAACTCCTACCCTTGAAAGTTGATAACCTAATAAGGGAAGGAAATTTATAAACAACTACGTGTAATAGAAAGAGAAGGAACTGACTGCAATGAACACGAAAACAAAGTTCCATGAGCAGAAGAGAAAAAAACAATTAATTTTGATGAGGACAGTCTAGGTACTTCCAGAAAATGGAGTGGGTTACGTCCAGACTATTTAAAGTGCTCTTTTGAGGCTGTCTAGAGAGGCAACCTACAACTTGACAGACACAATACTTTTTATACTCTCTCTGCCACTGTGATTAACAGACACCCTAAAAATTATGCTTTTTTAAATTTTGAATTTGTGTATAGTCCCAAATATACAGCACATGTCCTTGAAAAGCATTCCTTTTGCATTATCTACTCATTCTTTGTTTGGTTAAAACTTCATGTTCATCATGCATCATCACTTTTGATATTTAGCTTGAGCCCAGATTAGTAGATAGAATAAATATTTCCTCCAACATAGCTTGGAAAATAAATAATTTTACATAGTTTTATTTGGAGAAATAAAGCACAGTGCACATTATTCCCAAAGCAGTGAATAAAACCTCTGTGTACCTTCATGATCTCAGAGGGCATTAAGAATGCCAAAGCTATTTTTAAGGGCATGTATAACTAATTGCCTTTGAATACAGCTCAGAAATTCTAAAGATTCTGGTATATTAAGAAAAACTATTCTCAGGCACAAAAACTGGTAAATTTCCTCAGAGAGGAGAATTTTTAGGGGTGAGGAATGTTAAAATGGTAGAAATGTGACCTCAGTATGATGCCATTTTTCACCTTTGCAATTACATTTCAAAAAGTGACAGCTTTTAGAAGCTACTTCTATACCACTCTAAAAGGTCAAATTTTCTTAGCATAAGTAGCATATTCCAATGGAATCTAAGTTTACAAAACACATAAATTAGGAGGTGATTATTTACACTACAAATGATTCACTGCGGGTTTTCTTTAAAACTCTACCAGGAATTTGTAGTAATTGTTTACAGTTCATTAACTGCTTCATAGAAAGACTAAAGGAAGTAGAGAGCCTTCATTCTAGAGATCATCCAGAAATAAAGAATAAAATATTTTGGGAATCTGAAGGGACCTAAAGGATCAGGTATAAATCATCCTATTTGGGACATAAGGAGGCAAGAAAAAGTAAATTAGTCACCCTGTGTCATCCAGCTAGTTACCTGCATGCGCAAAGCAAAAACTCAGCTTTTTAGACCCACTGTCTAAAAGTCCATCCATTATACCTAAACCATGAAATATGGTTTGGTCTGCAAAAATGTGATCCCAAAAAACTTTTCAGTAAGCTGTCTATTGCAGAGTGAAGACTATTGGTTTATTCTTAATTTTAAATAAAGAATTGTCAATCTTATCACGTTTTATCAGATCAAAATCTAGGGACAGAAAGGATGCATAAATGTTACTTGACAGCTTATCATTAAAGCACGTCTTCTAAAAACACAAAAATTAAAATGATTGGAGAAACTAAGGGATGGTGCAAGGGATGCTATAGACCATTTTCTACTTGATCCCCTGTGTTGCAGGATGGGTTCTCCAGGAAATAAACCTCAGATTGATTTCAGTGTTCAGGATGTTTTAGGGAGTACCCTTTGAATCAACTCATGGAAGAGTGGAGGAAGAAGTAAGACCAAGTTGTGAAAGATGTAAAGCTACAATACAGGCAAGCCAAGAGCCTCAACTGAGCAAACAGGAAACTATATGATTAAAATATTAATAGCCCATCAGAGTTGTCCCATCTGAGGCTAAAGTGATGGAGATATCTTTGTCTCCATCAGTCACTAGATGTGGGCCAGACTGGGAAGAGCGTGGCCTTGGGCAGAGGGGCTGTCAGCCACTGAGGGACCCCTGAAGGAGCTGACAGTTGAAGGCTGACACTACCAGCAGCTGGAGTAACATACCTTTTCTCTAAGAGGAATCTGGGCAGCACATCTCCATGCTTATCAATCGTCAAACTCATAATTTCATGCATAATCTTTGAAGATAGTTAAAACTAGTTCAAGTGTCTGCTTCCTCCTTATCAGCAATGTGAGTTTGGACAATTCATCGAAGCACTCTTAATCTCCGTTTCCTTATCTTTAAAGCAAGATGAATAATGCTTCTCTCCTAGAATTACCTAAATTCCCTGATTAGCCCATAAAAGGTGGTCCATTAAGGATACCTATTATGAATGTAATTTGCTGATTATTCTCTTAATAAAAAAAGACGGCGTTTTCTTTACAAAAGTTTCTTCCTAATGCTCATCTCTTGGAAGAAATGCTACACAGACTCATGTGGCCTAGAGTAGTTTGGACCTGGGACAATAAAAATTATTTTAGGATCTTAAAATTATAAAATAGAACCACAAGGTCTTAAGAATTTAAGATTATATGTATATGTGAACAGTTGCTATGTCTGACAAATTTCTTGATCCCCAATGACTGTGTATGGTAGGCATCCTTATTTTATCCATTTTGCTGGTGAGGAAACACAAATTTAGTTAGATTAAGCTATTTGTCCATATCAGTTTCAGTCTAAAGTTCCAAATGTGATACGCTGTACTTCCTGGTTAAGAATGGAGGACTTACTAAATCTTTGGATGGATATTTATTAAAAGTATCTCATCAAAGATTCAAATGCCAATTGCTTTATTTAAAACTTTTTGTTTTATATCAGTTGAGTTTCTTCTTTTCTAGGTTTAAGATCTAATTAGTTTGAAAATCATAAATAGTTAAAATAGTTACGAGAGATAATTATAATCTCAGATGTTATATGCACCTCTCCTAGGACCACATTCTATTATATTTTTATTAACTGTATATATACATATGTATATATTTTCATATATTTCATTTAACTACAAATTTATGTTGATATTCACACAATTCACTTCTAAAGAACCAGTTACACTTTTCTTGTAGACATTATCATCCATTCCATATTATTTTAAGGACCTTTTCTATTTTATTCACCACCATGTCTTATAAGCTTGGGACTGAGGCTGGCTGGCACATAATAGACAGTAAATAAATTAACAGTCATTTTCACTTGTATATATATGTGTCTCTGCAACTAGATCTCCAGTTCCCTAAAGACAATGACCATATTGCTCCAACATCTAGACTGATTCCTTAAATATAATAAATGTTCAACGATACTAATTTTATGATTGAAGGCCTGAGGAACTATGTTATACTACCTTCTAATACCAATAGTGTTTACTCAAATACAACATTTCATGAGAGACAGTATTCAGTAGAATTGTAAGTGGTCTTTAACCGCATCTTTACAGATGCATCATGAGAGCTAAACAGAAATATTTAGTGATGAGTTTTAGTCAAAGTTCCTTAATAAATGACATAAAATGATATGGAAACACTGTATTTTTTTAAAGCTCCAGTTCACTTAAAAGCACAAAAGTAAAATAAATGTAAATTAATTAAATGCTCAACTTATCTTACTTTTGAGTTTGTTCTGTTTCACATTTTCAAATATGTTATTAGTTTTGATTGTGGTGTACACCTAATTGACTCTTTACATTTCTTTCTGGTATTCCTTAGATAGACAGCTCTTTTTTTCCTGCTCTGGTTGCTGCTCTATTTATTTGGGGAGACTGAGTTAGGCTAATGAAAATATACATCTTTTATTCTTTTGAAGGTAAATGACATATTATCATATAGAAATTGAGCAAAGACTAAAAAACATGGGAAATTATAGAAAGAAATAGTTCAATATTATTTTTAAAATATTAGAGCCTTTAACCCTATTTTAAAATAGGAATATACCTAGTTGTTCCTATTTAGTAATTCATTATTTAAAATAAACCAAATAATTGAGCAAAATTACTGAAACAAGTAGACCAAATAATAAGCAAATAGGAATAAAGGACACATTTTAAAGATTGATGAGTGATGAGGTAATTTTAATATTTATCATGTTTCAACAAGGTAGAGATTAGCAAACTTAAAACTTTAAGAAATAGTTGAAAGAAAGAAAGTAGTTATGGAGACCTGTGATAAATGTTTTACTAGGAAATAAGTGGAGCATAGAGGAGCCTTTGAAGTATGCATGAAATGAGGAAAATATTCCTGAAAGGGGTAGAATAATTTATATATAATAATAAAAGAGAAAAAAATAAGTGAGTGGTATGAAGATCACGGACTTGTTTTGCACTGAAATCTTGACACTGCAGCAACACTTAAAAGCTAATTTTGCAAGGGATTTGCAACCATACTCTGCTACCACATAGATTGGTATTTGAGTATTTAAAATAAGAGTAGGAAACAATACTAGATACCATTTACTGAGCTTCACTTTATATTATTTTCGCCACAACCATGTAAGCAATTTACAGATAAGGAACATGAGGAGCAGAATGATTAACAAAATCCCCATAGTTTGAAAACGATGAGTCAGAATTGTATACCAGGTATTACAAGACCAACATCTGTATGACTTTGTATTTCAGGCCAAGGAGTGTGGACTTAATTCTTTAAGAATCAAGGAGCCATTGCAGGTTTTTAAGCAGGTTCTAGTGTTCCCTTATCAATAGCTGTGCCTTATTATGATTTGGGGTAGCTTAATTATGGTAACATCAAAATGTCTTTCCAGAATCCTCTCTTAAAGTAAGATACAAAGATTTTCACCTCCCAAGTTGATATACTTGGAAGGTTTAGAAGAAAAAGAACAACTCTTCAATCGTCTTTCCACTGAAATCACCGTTATTTTATTAAAAACATTTGTCCTAGGAAGCCCCCTTTTTCTATCTCTCTGTGGTCTATTATTTTTATCGATATTCATTTAAAAGCCCAAGACATTACTAGATATCATGACATTCATGGTATTGACTAAGTTCTCCTTTCGTGTACTATGTCAATTCAAAATAATGTCTTAATTATATACAGTCAATATTGCATTATAAAAAATAAACAAAATATTTAATTTTAAATTAAGTTTATTTTAAAATCAATAAATATGAATTTATTTTAAAATAAAGTTATTTCAAAATAATTAAATTTATTATTAAATTAAATAATTATATTAACATATGTTATCATAAAGCTATTCTCTTCAACAGACAATGGAGGGCAGAATTTCAGATAAACATGTGGAGAAGAATATTTGATAAATAAATTTTGACTCCAGACCCTCAATAATTAAGTGGGGAATACAGTCCCACAATTACAGCTAAAGTCATACTCAAGAGTTTGTAGTTTCTTGTTTGATATCTGAATTGCATAACAGAAACTAACTTTGTTTATGCAAAAATATACTTTTGTTTGTGAGTGTATACAGTGTAGGGAATGGATAGGAATTGAGGGCTTTGGGATACAGCCTAGTTCCGTATAAGTCCTTGATTTGTATTTGTGCATTTGCCTACAACTAGATTACCCCTTTCCACTTCCAATCACCCAGATTTACCCTTCTCACTGAAACACCTAAAAGTGTGCAAAATATATGAAAAAAAAAAGGTCACTCAAGACTTTGGACATCAGGCAACAAATGACAGTGATCCCTTAGATAAAAGAAAGAAATGAGGTTGAGTCCTATAGTTGCCTTCCAATTACTGCCTGTTTTGAGTTTTCACACAAAGATGGGAAGCCCAGACAGAACCAGGATGTCTCTCTGAGTCAAGAAGGCAAGTGAGAGTTCTGAGAACCTAAGGAATCATCTGCCTACAAAGGCCTATTCCTGCAGAATGCTCTCATAAGACCTGGGCCTTGCACTTTGATGTCTCAGGATCTCCACTGTGGTTTATAATTCTAACTTCTGACCTATGGAGTGTTATCGTGTCAATCTTGGGAAACAATGTTGTTACTTTCAAAAGTAGACAGCACAACTAGTTCCCTCTTCTTTCCTCTCTGGGCCAGACTTTTTGGCCTCCATTTTAAGATTCCCCCCACATAAGAAGAACATTTGAGTGCTGGATAGCCAAAATAGCAATTGCCCCTACAAGCATGGAATAAATATAGCAAGCACTATTGAATGATTGCAATGTGGAATCTTTTTGGCCCCGGGGACCATTTTCATGGAAGACAATTTTTCCATGGATCACGTGAGGGAGGGTGTAGGGGTGTGGAGGGGTGGGGTGGGAGGTGGAGCTCAGAGTTCAGGAGATGCTGGAAGTGATGCGAGGGGAGTGGCTATAAATACAGATGAAGCTTTGCTCCCTAGCCCACTCCTAAGTTTCATGGAAGACAATTTTTCTGGTCCCTAACAGGCCACTGACTTGTACCAGGTTTTGGGGACTGCAGCCTTACAACAACAACATGAAGTAAGTATTATTATCGTATTTGATTTTACAGAGAAGAAGCAAAACATTTAGAGAAGTCAAATAATTTCCATCTATATACCGAATGGTGATGTAAGGATTTGATAAAGTATAGCTCCTCAGGTTGGGCTGTGATCCATTGCATATACATACCATCTCTCAAGCAACTGCAGGATTGGTTACACAGTTGACCAGGGGGAGGAGTGTGGCTACATCAGTTCAAACACATCTTTATTCCTGGAAAAACAGTTCAAAAATAAGTGAAAGACAACTTTCTTATTAGTATTTTTAACCCTTATAGCACTTGACCGAATGTCTTACATGTACTGCATTCCCATACATTTATCCATAATTGTTTTAAAATTCAGAATGCCCGATAATCTAAGAAAGACAGAATAATTGAGACAGAATAATTTCTTATTCTTGAAAGAATCCTCGTCTTCAATTAACATTCAATGAAACATTCTGATCCTCCAAACTTTACCAGGATAAAACCTTAAGAACAAGTTTAGAATTATGAAATCACCAATATTTCCTTCTCAAGACCAATGGAATTTCAGCCTGAGGGAAAAAACACAATGCTGAAAAGCTTTGGAATGTGATTTGGGGCACTTAAACCACTTAAACCAATGGCGAATATGACTAGCATTACAGAGAAAGAAAAACAGGCAGCTGGTAGAGTCAAAATACAAGGACTAGATGATAAAGGAACTCCTCCCGGATGAATAGCAGGGCCACATAGTCCTGGTGTGACAATCAAAAAGGATATTGTGGTGCAGAGCAAGCCCCTACAGTTAATGAAAGGGACAGGAAAACCTGGAGGGGAAAGGGTAGCTGAACAGACAAAAAGGTTGAATGATAAAATGTAGAGAAATACCGAGAGGGCAGCATATCTCTCTAGGAGGCCACACAAAAGATGGCTAGTAGACACTTGATCACAGTCTATAACTTCAAGTTAAAAATATAAATGAAGTAAGGGAGTTATTCGCAATCTCTGAATATAGTAGAGAAAAGATCAGAGCCATAGAACTAAAGAAAATGTACTTTGAACTTATATTTTGGGGGCAAAGGTTTTTCAATACTTTGAACAATTGGACAATAGACTTAACTATCAAGGGAAGTCTCTGAGTGGATATTACTAGAGACACCCTGTAAAAGGTCAGAGAAGACATCAGCCAGACCCAAGGTCTAGGTTGTTATCACAGTGGGAGGAGAGATTGAGAGTATCTTTTTGCAAATAACAAAGATTCTATAATTTTTTAAAAAGAATTTCAAATATTTTGTCTCCTTGAGCAAATGTAGTAAACCCTCTGGTGTCATTTGAAGATTACTAGGTCACAAAGCAAGTTTAAATGTAAATGGATGTGAATAATAAGTGATCATGTATTGGATATTAAATGCATTTATAGAGGATTCTACATAATGGATTGTGTATAATGAAGGCTAACTCTTTATAGATTCAGTGAGCATATATTCAGTTTATCATGGTTTCTTAGAACACATATTAATCAGCCACATCAATGTAATAATATAACTGTACACATCTCTATACTCCCACCTGTTCATTATCTACTCTGTCTTGAAATATTTAGTCATTTTGTACTTTTCTGGGTTAAAAAAGTACACAAGAACTCTGCCGAATTCTACGTACTTGCTGACACATGTACTGGCAATTTCACCCAAGTTCTATAAGCACAGAGGATTGCAAAATATTTTAACTAGAAATGAGTGAATTGAAAATGTCCTTCACTTGTTTGATCAACCTCAAACTAAATGCATATAGATGAAGTTCAGTTATGTGAAAGGGACTTCATATCCATTCTTATTTCCTTTAGGCAGGGAACTTGGCATTTGGAGTGTTTGTATAAATTCAATGTATGCTGTTTATAAGAGAGCTCCCAATCCTTACTTAGTTTTCTTAAAACGAGACAAAAACAAAATCAATGTTTATAGAAGCACAATTCCCAGTTGCAAAGAAATAGAAACAACCCAAGTGCCCATCAATGCATGAATGGATTCATAAAATGTGGTACATGTACACCATGGAGCTCTACTCAGCCACAAAAAACAATGGAGATCTAGCACCTCTTGTATTATCCTGGATGGAGCTGGAGCCCATTCTGCTAAGTGAAGTATCACAAGGATGGAAAAACAAGCACCACATGTGCTCACCATCCAATTGGAGCTAATCAATCAACACTTATGTGCACATATGGAAATAACGTTCATCGGAAACCAAGCAGGTGGGAAGGGGAGGAGGGGATGGGTAAATTCACAGCTAACAGGTACAATGCACACTGTCTGGGGAATGGGTGCACGTATAACTTTGACTCAAACAGCACAAAAGCAATTAATGTAACCAAATCATTTGTACCCCCATAATATTCTGAAATTTTAAAAAAAGGAAAAAAATTAAAAAATAAATTTCAAAAATATTTAAAAAAAGGACTTGGGAAGAGCAGTTATAAAGTACTTAGGGAAAAAAAGACTAGCAATGTTTACATGACAAAACACCCTGAGAAGGTCAACAGCTGTGGGATTCTGACCATAAAACGAGGAAGAAAAGTTTTCCTATTAGTTGCGCCTCTTCCTGTCTTTCTGGATATCTTCCCGTTTGTGAGTTAGACTACAGCATTTTAAATATATTTTTTTCCAAAATGGTTTTAAACTGCATCGTCAAGGGAGTGTCGGATGTGAGATAGCAATCACTGGCCGTCTGGTGAAGTTTCAGCGTCCGAGGGTGTCAGGTGAGTGGCCGCACCTTGATCTTTTTTTTTTTTTTTTGAGACAGAGTCTCACTCTTTTGCCCGGGCTAGAGTGAGTGCCGTGGCGTCAGCCTAGCTCACAGCAACCTCAAACTCCTGGGCTCAAGCGATCCTCCTGCCTCAGCCTCCCGAGTAGCTGGGACT